>PYHX02000158.1:61092003-61289503 GCA_004302925.2 Cochliomyia hominivorax
CAAAAGGAATAGGTAAGGACGGAAAACTTGATCACAAACAGATTGGTTCAAAAAAAGTATATTTATAAACAGAATCTTTACCGCAAAGTTTATTAAAGAGAAAAATATCTCTCTGATCTGATTTCGATAACCATTATCAGGTAAGATGTGAAAATCAATTATATTCTCTTTTAGCAAGACATAGACAAGTTAGAGTATTAGTAAAACGTACTGGGAAAAGGACTTAAATGGATCTACAGGTGTTATGAATGATTACGACCGTATTAAATATTGTAACTGAAAATAATAAAAAGTAAAATAAAAATAATAAAAAAATAAAAAACAGGTTAATAAGCAAGTTATAATAAATAATAATTTGAGAATAAACTTTTAATTTAACTAACTTAGAAAACTTGCAAACTTTGTCTATAATACACAATAAAAAATTAATTAATGAATCATTTATACAAATAAAGAAATTACAATTGCAATATGAATAGGATTATTTTGAAAAATAATTGAACAAGTAAGAGAATTGTTGATAGCTTCGAGATTAAATACACTTAATAGAGATATTCTTACTGATGAAGAAATAAACCTTTTCAATATTACTTTGGAAAAAATGAAAAAATATTAAGTTGAACGTTGCATTACATAATAATATCATTTTTATAATTAAAAATACCTAATACAGAAAATGAAACTTAGAAAGAAATTGTAATATAACCAATTCCTAAAAAAAATAAATAAAAAAACAAATTGTATTAGTTAATAAGAATTATATTATAAGATGCAAACTTGAACCGTGATTTTTATTTGTTATATTTACGTGCTCATTTACTATTCGAAGCCCAAAGCCTTGAAATGGTTCTAGCGAAACCACAGTAGCTGGACTGGGATGAGTTATGTGATGCTCTCAAAAGACAATATAAATACTGCTATACGGATTTTGATATTGAAGATGATATTTTACGACGATGGGAAAAACGAATTTTATGACGCGATAATGAAACATTGTGATCGTTTGAAAATTCCACTTTCTGAACATGAGACTACAACGTAATTTGAGACCGGAGTTGAAACACAAAATTCTGCATTTAGAGATCACTAGGGTTTCTCAGTTAAGACGTGCACTTCGTAGGCATAAGTACTTTATTAAGAATATATTATTCTCAAATTCAATTCATTTATTGCATATTCAAATAGTTTCTTAAAAATATTATATATATATATATATATATATATATATATATATATATATATATATATATATATATATATATATATATATATATATATATATATATATATATATATATATATATATATATATATATATATATATGGCAAATTTGGTCAATACCATTCTTGTTTCTTATTAAAAATAATAAGTATTAAACAAAATAACAATTACATTAAACGTTTTTATAAAGAAAATTGCATCCATTTAAATATGTTTAACTGAAATAACTTACTTCAAATAGTTTCTTAAAAATATTTATGCGGCTAATGTCTTATCTAAAAATCTAAAACGAATTTTTTATAATATTGTTAGAAAACACTTTCACATTCAACTATTGTGAACATAAGAGTTTGCAGATATTTCCTTTTATACCTCCAGAATTTTCTTTATTAAAAAAAAAATTAAATCTCACACCCCGTAATATATATCTATTCTTTGTCGATTTATAAAATTGCCATAAATCGACAAAATTAGAATGCAATTTTGCCATAATATTAGACTAAATGTACTATATTACCATTCCAAAAATTATCAAAATCGGTTCAGGAGAAAAAAGTTATAGCCAAAAATATAATTAATTTTATTACTCATTAAGTGCTCCGTGTTACATTTAAGAGAAACTTGTATATAATGCATACAGCTGGTGCATGTGAGTGTATTACGATACATACACATATTGTGGTGGAGGGTATTTAACATTCGGCATAGCCGAATGTAGCATCCTTACTTGTTTTTATTTAAGAAGCACCGTGAAATATAAGTTTTTTGTCTTTTTATAAAATTAATGAATTTATAAGCTACAAATAAATTTAATGCAATAAAATTTATTGCATGTGTTAGTATTAATATTTGAAATTGTAATTTTAAGTATAGAAAATGCCAGTATTTAAAATTTAAAACTCCCGATTTTTAGAATTTTTGAATCACTATTTGTATCCCTGTTTCACACAAAACACTTGCGCTCAAAACAGTTTGTAAATATTACCCTTTCGATTTAAAAGTAATTTTCTTAATTTCTTAATTTATCTATTTATTTTTTTAACACCGTGAAGTATAATTTTTCTCTTTGAATAAAATAATGAATTTATAAGCAAATTATTATTTTCTTTAGAAATCCTGAAAACATCATTTTCAATTTTCATATATTCCTATTTATCACCCTGGGCATGAAAAATATAAACAAAAATTAAATAAAAATACAATGTTTTATTGATGTATATATGATCAAAACAAAAACAACCTATAGCACATTATACTGGTCTATTAAATCAATTTAAAATATTTGATTCTTTGCACTTTTATATATTTTAAGGTTTTTATTTATCAATCTATAAACTATTTTGTTGAAAAATGAAATAAAAAAACGTTTGAAATTTAAACTTCTTGTTTGAAATTTCAAGCATTAACTATTTCCAAAGAAAGGAGTAGGAGTGAGTTGCCAATACTAATTTAATATTTGAATTTCTGTTTGTTAGAAATAATGAATCGAAAGTCCAAATCTTTGTACCAAATTTCAAATTGAGTGTATTTTAAATAACAAACTAAAGAATCAAATTGTAACAGGGTCGGTCGCTAATTGTTTATGCATATGTCATTCTTTATGATATTATAAAGTTGTTCTTAACTGACTATAACACTCTTACTTATCATTATTTGCATAAAATTTAGAATTGTGATTATTTTTATTTCTTATTACTAATTGGTGATAGGCGTAAAAACAATGAACCAAAGATAATAAATTCGATTTGCTTTATTTGTATTTTCGTATTTGTATTATTTTAGCTATTGATTGATATAATTACGTGCTTAAAGAATATGTATTTTATTATTTTTGATTTACAGAAATATAATTTGATTTAAATTGGGTCAAGAACATTATGTACCTGTTGTACACTTTTAACTTTATCGACAAAAATATATACCTTGGTTTATAATATGTAATTGCGCCAGAATTAAGTTGAGAGCACATGTCTTTTACAAATATTTTAGATTTTTAAAAAATAAAATCGCATTATCAAATCATTTTAGCTCGGTCAAAAATAACAATATTTATAAAATAAGAAGAATTAATGACATTTGTAATATCTAATTCATAAATATTTGATTTTTAAAATGACATTAAAGACAATTTAAAAATGGATCAAATAAAAAGCCATTAACTGGGAACCTTATATCGGAATTATAGCAGCATATGGATCGATATTGGTTAGATTTTTAACATATATTCAAGACAATTAGACAAATAATTAAGCCGAATTTCAATAGAAGTGGTTATTATTTACAAGTTACTATGCGTTATATGGGAACTATAGCAAAATATAAACAGATATTAATAAAATTATAACGTATATTCGATACGGTTTAAAAGTTAATTATGCCAAATTTCAATAGAATCGGTTCATATTTAAGAGTTGTAAAAGCTATAAACCATAATCAGGTAAGGGGCCTTATATGGGGCTAGGTCAAATAATGATCCCAGCTTAGTCTATTGTCTTTTGGTTTTTTATTGTATTAAAATAAATATTAATTGCAAATTTTAGAAAATTATCTTAAAAATGTTCGATGATGAAGAAATTTATTTTTGAATTTTAATTTCGTTTCTTCAATTTTTTAATCTTGTATAATATTTTTTCAAAATTATTTTTTAAAATTTTGTATAGGATGTTTTTATTTTTTAACTTTGCGTGATAATTTTTTAATTTAATTTAAATTTTTAAAAATGTGAATGGGATGTTTTTACTTTTACAATTTTGTATGAAATGATTCTATATTTTAATTTATTTGATTTATGTTTTATTTATTTATGTTTTATAATTATATGTGGTGTATGTTTGTAGTTTTTCTTTTGATTTTAATGAAAATGAATTTGAAATCAAATGTTTAATTTTGTATAATGATAATAACGATAATATTTATAATATTTTTTTCTTCATTTTTTAGACACTGCTGTGTTGTTGTTGCTCACTCGAATATTTTAGAGTACACAGTTACTTGAACGTTTTTCTTCACTTTTACGTCACTGTTGCTTTTGTTCGTTATTCTAATTTTCCGTTAATTTTACACTCTTGTCATTTTTGCTTTTTAATTTTCTTCTTTTTATACCCTCCACCACCACAAGTGGTGAGGGTATATTAAATTTGTCATTCTGTATGTAACGCCAAGAAGGAATCATCTCAGACCCAACAATGTATATATATTATTGCATCAAATCAAAAACTGAGTCGATTTAGCTATGTCCGTCTGTCCGTCTGTCCGTCTGTTGGAAACATTCTCACGCCTAGAATAATTGACCGAATTCAATAAAACTTGGCCACATTATTTGTTATTGTCCTAAGCAGTTTGCTATTTAAAACCAGCTATATCGGTTTATAAGCAAGGAAGTTATAGACCGATATCTGAAACAACCTCAAAATTTCAAAAATGAACTCTTATAATTTCTTCTAAAAATGTAATTGGACTAAAACAAGAAATTAATTTTAGCATACAATTACACGTGCTTCATCATCGTGCCAAAAATTATCAAAATCTGATTAACCGGAAAAAAGTTATAGGCTATAATATGCAAAATTTTGATACACCCCAAACTCTTTGTGTCATATGGACCGCAATTTTTAAGATAATTTACTGAAATTTGTCACAACTAATTTTTAAACCATTCTTAATATATGTTATAAATTTTATTAACATTGGTCCATATTTTGATATAGCTCCCATATAACGCCATTTCCCGGAATATGATTTATAGCTCATAAAACTCTTAAATTGGAACCAATTCTATTGAAATTTGGCACAAATAATTGTTTAACTATTTTAAATATATACTATAAATTTTATTTACATGGGTCCATATTTTGATATAGCTCCCATATAAAGCCCCTTCCCGGAATGTGATTTATAGCTCATAAAACTCTTAAATTTGAACCAATTCTATTGAAATTTGGCACAACTTATTTCCTAGCCATTTTAAATATATGTTATAAATTATATTAAGATGGGTCCACATTTTGATATAGCTCCCATATAAGGACTTTCCCGGAATATGATTTATAGCTTATAAAACTTTTAAATTTAAACTAATTCTTTTGAAATTTGGCACAATTATTGTTTCAACTATTTTAAATACATATTGTGAATTTTATTAATATGGACCCATATTTTGATATAGCTCCCATATAAGGCCCCTTCCCGGAATTTGATTTATAGCTCATAAAACTCTTAAATTGGAACCAATTCTATTGAAATTTGGCACAAATAATTGTTTAACTATTTTAAATATATACTATAAATTTTATTCACATGGGTCCGTATTTTGATATAGCTCCCATATAAGGCCCCTTCCCGGAATGTGATTTATAGCTCATAAAACTCTTAAATTTGAACCAATTCTTTTGAAATTTGGCACAACTGATTTTCTAGCTATTTTAAATATATGTTATAAATTATATTAACATGGGTCCATATTTTGATATAGCTCCCATATAAGGACTTCCCGGAATATGATTTATAATTTATAAAACTTTTAAATTTGAACTAATTCTTTTGAAAATTGGCACAATTATTGTTTCAACTATTTTAAATATATATTGTGAATTTTATTAATATGGATCCATATTTTGATATAGCTCCCATATAAGGCCCCTTCCCGGAATTTGATTTATAGCTCATAAAACTCTTAAATTGGAACCAATTCTATTGAAATTTGGCACAAATAATTTTTTAATCATTTTAAATATATACTATAAATTTTATTCACATGGGTCCGTATTTTGATATAGCTCCCATATAAGGCCCCTTCCCGGAATGTGATTTATAGCTCATAAAACTCTTAAATTTGAACCAATTCTTTTGAAATTTGGCACAATTAATCTCTTAATTATTTTAAATATATACTATAAATTTTATTCATATGGGTCCGTATTTTGATATGGCTCCCATATAAGGCCCCTTCCCGGAATGTGATTTATAGCTCATAAAACTCTTAAATTTGAACCAATTCTTTTGAAATTTGGCACAATTATTGTTTTAACTATTTTAAATATATACTATAAAATTTATTAACATGGGTCCATATTTTGATATAGCTCCCATATAAGGCCCCTTCCCGGAATATGATTTACAGCTTATAACACTTTTAAATTTGAACCAATTCTTTTGAAATTTAGCACAATTGATTTTCTAGCTATTTTAAATATATGTATTAAGTTTTATTTACATGGGTCCATATTTTGTTATAGCTCCCATATAAGGCCCCTTCCCGGAATATGATTTATAGCTTATAACACTTTTAGATTTGAACCAATTCTATTGAAATTTGGCACAACTAATTTTCTAGCTATTTTAAATATATGTTGTAAACTTTATTAAAATGGGTCCATATTATGATATAGCTCCATTATAACGCCCCTTCTCGAGTAAATAAAGACCAATTCTACTGAAAGTCGACACAATTATTTTGCTAACTGTTCTGAAGATATTATATTAATTTGCCCTGTATCGGTCCAAATTTTCCTATAGCTCCCTTATAACGGGATTTTCCGGAAAACGGATTAGAGTTTATAAAATATTTAAATAAAGATCAATTCCATTAAAATTTAGCACAATGATTTTTCTAATTATAATCAAAGTATATTATAAATATGAACAATCTTGGTCCAAACTTCGGGAAGGGGTCTTATATGGGAGCTACATATAAGACCCCTTCCCGGAAAATAGTTTTGAGCTTATAACAAGCATATTTTTTGTTTTTATACGCTCCACAGTACAAGTGGTAGAGAGAGAATATTAACTTTGTCATTCTGTGTGTAACGCTAAGAATGAATTATTTCAGACCCCATAATGTATATATTCTTGCATCAAGTCAAAATCTCAATCGATTTTCGTCAATCTCTTTGTCTGCTCACATCCGCAAAAATTAACAGAGCTCAATGAAAATTGGTAGAAAAAAGGCAGTTAATAGAAAAATTTTATAGCTTAAATTGTAACTAATTTTATGACTAATTAAGTATTTCTGTGTTATATACATTTGTGAGTATATGTGTGTCTATGGAACCTAACGTATTAACTTTACACGAATTTGTGGTGGAGGGTATTTAAGATTCGGCATAGCCGAATATAGCATTCTTACTTGTTTCCTATTAAAAACAATTATTTTCATACTTTTTGCACTTTTTCCTATTAATTTATTGTTCTTCACTTTCACTTATTACATCTTTTCCTTTTCATGATTATCATATTAAATTTTGCACTTATATATATATATATATATATATATATATATATATATATATATATATATATATATATATATATATATATATATATATATATATATATATATATATATATATATATATATATATATATATACATATATTTTATTTAATTTAATAAATCAACGATCCTCAACAATATAAAATGAATTAGTATCGTAAAAACCTCACTTTACTTTCTTACTTTCTTCTCTTTTTCAAAACTACAACAGAAATCATGTTGTCCCCGTGTGCGAGTTTCATAACATGATTTTATACGTAGTATTATACAAAACTAATATTATATACAAAACTAAATACATATTTAAAAAATCTGCCGTGATTATAATATAAATATAAAATAATCACGAGGTTTAAAGTTGCTGTATAAAAATTTGAGTTATATGTTATAATTTATGTTATTGTTATAATTTACAAATAAAAACATTTCATTCGAAAATGAAAAAGATGAATTTGCAAAAATAAAAAAGTAAGAAACAAAATGTTGCGAACACCAACATATATGTATGCCACAAGGCCAAAAGTGCAAAATTTAAGATGATAATCATGAAAAGGAAAAGATGTAATAAGTGAAAGTGAAGAACAATAAATTAATAGGAAAAAGTGCAAAAAGTATGAAAAATAATTGTTTTTAATAGGAAAAAAAGAAGAAAATTAAAAGCAAAAATGACAAGAGTGAAAAATTAACGGAAAATTAGAATAACGAACAAAAGCAACAGTGACGTAAAAGTGAAGAAAAACGTTCAAGTAACTGTGTACTCTAAAATATTCGAGTGAGCAACAACAACACAGCAGTGTCTAAAAAATGAAGAAAAAAATATTATAAATATTATCGTTATTATCATTATACAAAATTAAACATTTGATTTCAAATTCATTTTCATTAAAATCAAAAGAAAAACTACAAACATACACCACATATAATTATAAAACATAAATAAATAAAACATAAATCAAATAAATTAAAATATAGAATCATTTCATACAAAATTGTAAAAGTAAAAACATCCCATTCACATTTTTAAAAATTTAAATTAAATTAAAAAATTATCACGCAAAGTTAAAAAATAAAAACATCCTATACAAAATTTTAAAGAATAATTTTGAAAAAATATTATACAAGATTAAAAAAAAATTGAAGAAACGAATTTAAAATTCAAAAATAAATTTCTTCATCATCGAACATTTTTAAGATAATTTTCTAAAATTTGCAATTAATATTTATTTTAATACAATAAAAAACCAAAAGACAATAGACTAAGCTGGGATCATTATTTGACCTAGCCCCATATAAGGCCCCTTACCTGATTATGGTTTATAGCTTTTACAACTCTTAAATATGAACCGATTCTATTGAAATTTGGCATAATTAACTTTTAAACCGTATCGAATATACGTTATAATTTTATTAATATCTGTTTATATTTTGCTATAGTTCCCATATAACGCATAGTAACTTGTAAATAATAACCACTTCTATTGAAATTCGGCTTAATTATTTGTCTAATTGTCTTGAATATGCTGCTATAATTCCGATATAAGGTTCCCAGTTAATGGCTTTTTATTTGATCCATTTTTAAATTGTCTTTAATGTCATTTTAAAAATCAAATATTTATGAATTAGATATTACAAATGTCATTAATTCTTCTTATTTTATAAATATTGTTATTTTTGACCGAGCTAAAATGATTTGATAATGCGATTTTATTTTTTAAAAATCTAAAATATTTGTAAAAGACATGTGCTCTCAACTTAATTCTGGCGCAATTACATATTATAAACCAAGGTATATATTTTTGTCGATAAAGTTAAAAGTGTACAACAGGTACATAATGTTCTTGACCCAATTTAAATCAAATTATATTTCTGTAAATCAAAAATAATAAAATACATATTCTTTAAGCACGTAATTATATCAATCAATAGCTAAAATAATACAAATACGAAAATACAAATAAAGCAAATCGAATTTATTATCTTTGGTTCATTGTTTTTACGCCTATCACCAATTAGTAATAAGAAATAAAAATAATCACAATTCTAAATTTTATGCAAATAATGATAAGTAAGTGTTATAGTCAGTTAAGAACAACTTTATAATATCATAAAGAATGACATATGCATAAACAATTAGCGACCGACCCTGTTACAATTTGATTCTTTAGTTTGTTATTTAAAATACACTCAATTTGAAATTTGGTACAAAGATTTGGACTTTCGATTCATTATTTCTAACAAACAGAAATTCAAATATTAAATTAGTATTGGCAACTCACTCCTACTCCTTTCTTTGGAAATAGTTAATGCTTGAAATTTCAAACAAGAAGTTTAAATTTCAAACGTTTTTTTATTTCATTTTTCAACAAAATAGTTTATAGATTGATAAATAAAAACCTTAAAATATATAAAAGTGCAAAGAATCAAATATTTTAAATTGATTTAATAGACCAGTATAATGTGCTATAGGTTGTTTTTGTTTTGATCATATATACATCAATAAAACATTGTATTTTTTATTTAATTTTTGTTTATATTTTTCATGCCCAGGGTGATAAATAGGAATATATGAAAATTGAAAATGATGTTTTCAGGATTTCTAAAGAAAATAATAATTTGCTTATAAATTCATTATTTTATTCAAAGAGAAAAATTATACTTCACGGTGTTAAAAAAATAAATAGATAAATTAAGAAATTAAGAAAATTACTTTTAAATCGAAAGGGTAATATTTACAAACTGTTTTGAGCGCAAGTGTTTTGTGTGAAACAGGGATACAAATAGTGATTCAAAAATTCTAAAAATCGGGAGTTTTAAATTTTAAATACTGGCATTTTCTATACTTAAAATTACAATTTCAAATATTAATACTAACACATGCAATAAATTTTATTGCATTAAATTTATTTGTAGCTTATAAATTTATTAATTTTATAAAAAGACAAAAAACTTATATTACACGGTGCTTTTTAAATAAAAACAAGTAAGGATGCTACATTCGGCTATGCCGAATGTTAAATACCCTCCACCACAATATGTGTATGTATCGTAATACACTCACATGCACCAGCTGTATGCATTATATACAAGTTTCTCTTAAATGTAACACGGAGCACTTAATGAGTAATAAAATTAATTATATTTTTGGCTATAACTTTTTTCTCCTGAACCGATTTTGATAATTTTTGGAATGGTAATATAGTACATTTAGTCTAATATTATGGCAAAATTGCATCTAATTTGTCGATTTATGGCAATTTTATAAATCGACAAAGAATAGATATATATTACGGGGTGTGAGATTTAATTTTTTTTTTAATAAAGAAAATTCTGGAGGTATAAAAGGAAATATTTGCAAACTCTTATGTTCACAATAGTTGAATGTGAAAAGTGTTTTCTAACAATATTATATATCGGAAACAAAATTCGTTTTAGATTTTTAGATAAGACATTAGCCGCATAAATATTTTTAAGAAACTATTTGAAGTAAGTTATTTCAGTTAAACATATTTAAATGGATGCAATTTTCTTTATAAAAAACGTTTAATTTAATTGTTATTTTGTTTAATATTTATTATTTTGTTTAATAAGAAACAAGAATGGGATTGACCAAATTTGCCATATATATATATATATATATATATATATATATATATATATATATATATATATATATATATATATATATATATATATATATATATATATATATATATATATATATTATATATATATATATATATATATAATATATATATATATATATATATATATATATATATATATATATATATATATATATATATATATATATATATATATATATATATATATATATATATATATATATATATATATATGGTCGTTGCAATAAATGACTGAATATTGGTAAAATCTTTGCTATGCTATGTCCGTTTACTGGAATTTGAGAATAATATATTCTTAATAAAGTACTTATGCCTACGAAGTCCACGTCTTAACTGAGAAACCCTATTGATCTCTAAATGCAGGATTTTGTGTTTCAACTCCGGTCTCAAATTACGTTGTAGTCTCATGTTCAGAAAGTGGAATTTTCAAACGATCACAATGTTTCATTATCGCGTCATAAAATTCGTTTTTCCCATCGTCGTAAAATATCATCTTCAATATCAAAATCCGTATAGCAGTATTTATATTGTCTTTTGAGAGCATCACATACTCATCCCAGTCCAGCTACTGTGGTTTCGCTAGAACCATTTCAAGGCTTTGGCTTCGAATAGTAAATGAGCACGTAAATATAACAAATAAAAATCACGGTTCAAGTTTGCATCTTATAATATAATTCTTATTAACTAATACAATTTGTTTTTTATTTATTTTTTTTATTTTTTTATTATTTTTATTTTACTTTTTATTATTTTCAGTAACAATATTTAATTCCGTTTCTTTCAATACGGTCGTATCATTCATAACACCTGAGATCCATTTAAGTCCTTTTCCCAGTACGTTTACTAATACTCTAACTTGTATATGTCTTGCTAAAAGATATATATATATATATATATATATATATATATATATATATATATATATATATATATATATATATATATATATATATATATATATATATATATATATATATATATATATATATTGCAGTAGATCTTTTTGGTCCTTTTTGGGTTTTTTACCAAAAACCCATTTATGAATTGAGAGAAAATATTATATGTAATATTGTATATAGAAAATATATATGTTTGGGTTATCTCTTTTAGAATGCTATGGCGATCTTCAATACCCTTCACCACAAACTCGTGTGAAGTAAATACGTTAGGTTCCGTAGATATACATATACACACACATACACTCACAAATGTATATAGTATGTTATAATATACTTTGATTATAGTTAGAAAAATCATTCTGCTAAATTTTCATAGAATTGATATTTGTTTAAATGTTTTATAAACTGAAACCCGTTTTCCGGAAAAGCCCGTTATAAGGGAGCTATAGGAAAATGGACTGACATAGTGTAAATTAATATAATATCTTCAGAACAGTTAGCAAAATAATTGTGTCGAATTTCAATAGAATTGGACCTTATTTACTCATTTTATAAGCTGAAAACTGTTTTCGGTGAGGGACATGATTTGGAAGCTACATCAAAATATGGACCGAGATTATTCTAATTAAAAATATACATTAAAACAGAGTTCCAATGGAATTAGTCTTTAGTCGAACCCGTTTTTCAAGAAGGGGGTTATATGGAAGCTATATAAGAATATGGAATATTTATAACATATATTTAAAATAGTTTATAAACGAATTGTGCCAAATTTCAATAGAATTGGTTCAAATTTAAGAGTTTTATAAGCTATAAATTATATACCAGGAAAGCTGGGAGCTGAGTCAATTAATGATCCCGGAACAATATGACTTCTTTGGATTTATTATTGTATCGAAATAAGCATATTTGACAAATCTCAGTAAATTATCTTAAAAATTGCGGCCTATATATATATATATATATATATATATATATATATATATATATATATATATATATATATATATATATATATATATATATATATATATATATATATATATATATATATATATTTCAATAGAAATTTTTTTATTTAATATTTTTTACTTATTTATTTATTGAATTTTGCGTTCGGCGCCTGGATGATGCCAGTATTTGTCTTTAGTTTTGCGAGTCACAGTAGCCTTATGGTCCTCCTGCGTCTGCACAACTATTAATTTATTTTTTTTATGACAAAATTTTAATGCGCAATGACTTATTTCATAATTATAAATAATAATTTAAATAATAAAATAATTTAAACATAAATATAATTGAAACATAAATATGTAAATCAGGTTGCAACGTATTAAAGACATATTAAAAAATAATATTTTAAACAACATTGTAGAACAACAGCTGTAAACAGATACAAATCTACAAATCTTATTTTCATTTGTAATTTGTAGATTTTATTGAGCCTTTTTTAAATTAATGTTTACATTAATAAAAATAAAATTTAAGACTATAATGTATTATCTTAAAAAGAAAAAGAAATATAGCAACTTGCTTACAAATCAAGACTAAATAATTATAATATAATAATATCTTCTTAAAACTAATTTATAAACGTAAAAAATAACTTAAAACTTATTTAAAAATAAATAAAAGAAAAAATTAAAAATCAACCCCTATGAGTGCCTGACGTGCTTTTAGAATAAAAGTTATGTCTGATTGACAAATTTATATCGAATATGGGAATTTCATTTGAATATCTAACAGTCGATAAATAATTCGAGTTTTTCCAGTTAAATTTTTTTCTGAATATTATAAATATCTGAAATCAATTTATTTTCATTAAAGCTAAAATTTTTCGTTCTAAAATTTCGAATTCTTTTACTACAATAGGAGAAATAGTAAACCATATATGAAAGCCATATAAAATAACAAATACACGTTGTATAACAAAAGTTTTGAATCTTGCGAAAGGTTTTTATTATTTATAACATTAAAAAAGAACCCATTATCTTATATGATTTTGCTATCACCTTTCCTAAATTTTAAAAGCTTATCAAAATGAATAGCAAGATATTGTATATTTTGTTTAATGGAATTTTAATATTATTAAAAAAAGACTTAATTTTTACTCTCAGGAACCACATAGTATTTACAATTACCAGAGGCATTACGAATGCAAATTGCTTCGCATTTTGAAGTATTGAGCTTTACTCCCCAGTAATCATAATCATTCCTTAAAGCAATTTTGTGCAGATTCACTATGGGCATAAAGTAATGAATCATTTACATACAGTAGTCCCACTGAATTGTTAACAATGTGTGGAAAATCATAAATAAAATTGTTAAAAAGATGTGGAGCCTAAATTGAACCCTGAGGAACTCCACAATTTACATTCCCGAAACTAGTTATACTTTGAACACAAAATAATCTATTAGAATAGAACATTTTAAACTTTTAATAATTGTTGGATCAAAACCTATTTGAATTAGTACATTTTTTATTTCTAAGTCTTTGATGTGATTATCATCTTGAAATTTTGGCATAGCGGCAACTGTCGTTTTTGAACTCAAATTGTAAATCAGGGATATATTGTTCTGAAATTCCGTAGTCCATTTTATACCGCAAAACTTTTTCAAAAAGTTTACCTAAGTTCGAAAGCATTGAAACATGTCTTAAATTATTAATTTCAATACAATTTGGTTTAATTTTTTTGGAAATATTTTTGAAATTTTCCATGCATCAGAAAAATTACAATTGTTAATACAATTATTGAAAACAATTACAAGATACTCCAGTGCTTTTGATGGAAGTTTCGTTTGTTTTCGTTTCGTTTGTTCCCGTTCCACTTGTTTCTTAATAATAATATTAATTAATTCAATCTGTTTTGATAATAAAATATAGTCTGAATTATTACGATTAAGAGTTTACAATTATATAACTTCTTTAATTTTTTCTGCCATATAATTTCCTAATATTTTCTGAAACACAAAATTTTTCTAGATTTAAAATAATTTTTTTCTGAATGCATAGTAGTTGCATAATTGATGATTATTAAAAATTTATCGATAAAATATTCTATTTCATCTTTAGTCAAATTTCTATTAAAAAAGGGATAATGATGTGAAAGGTCATGTATAATATCATTTTTAAAATTGTTAAATTAGTATTTCTGAAAGGTGTAAATGTAGATGGAGGATTTAAAATAAAATCAGTATTTCGTAGTTTAAAAGGAAAATGATCAGAAAAAGTCGAAAGTGTATTAATTTTATAATTTGGAGTTAAGTTATCGATTATATTTGAACTTATTAAAAATGATCAAGAAAAGAAGACCCATTAGCAAATGAAGGTAACCAATTACAAATCGGTAAAAAATTGCTAAAAATGTTGAAGCCAGTAATAAAACATATTTCCATTGCAATTATTTATTAAGAGTGACTAAAAATAAACCCGTATCTAAGTTGTAGTTTCTTGAAAAACTTGTGCGAAATTTGGTAATTGAATCAACTGTATTAGGAGTTAGTGAATCTAATTCATTTTTAATTTTATTCTGATCAGTTTTATAATACAAACCGCGCAAAACTACACTTAAAACTCTTTAGGGGTATAAGAATCGGATTCGATCAATGAGTAAATTTGATTTCTGCTTGAGCAAAACCAATAATTTGTATTTTTTCAAACGCAACAACGACTATATTTATTCATTAAATATTGTTACAAAGTATTTTTATTGAAAGGGAATAATTATTTATTGTTTAGAATTTTGAAAATAAATTTCGTTTAAAATGAATTATTTTTTGCTTTAAAGAATATTCTCGATGTATCGATTACATTATGAATTAATATGTTTGTATGCTTATATAATGAAAAAAATTTGAATTTATAATGTATAAGAATAATGTAAGCTTCGTTCTTTAAGTCTTAATTGTCAAAGCGTTATCAAGATCGGAACAAATTCAGTAAAGGGTTCACTTTGATTTGAAATACAATTTTTCAGTTTTTCAATTTTAAAATTGGCGCAGTCGGTAGGAAAAAAACTTTTTAATTCAAATTTTAATTAAAATCCTTTAAGTCTAAATAAACATTGTTTTAATCCTAAACCACGTTCGAGAAACAATGGACAAAGGGTATAAAATCAAAACGGACCAGAACCAATGGATATTAGTGATCAAACTAGAATACGACAAAGTCACCATTTAAATAAAGATCAACCAAAAGGTTCAAAAATTTTCAAGATGTAGCCTCTTCAGTGGGAGATCCACCGAACTTAGATTATCCTATGTTTTGTTCAAACAAGGACAAAGAGCTACAGGAATATTAATCGACGCAGGATCCACAGAAAAAGTAATTGACAGAAACTATTGTACAAAAAATGTAATATTCCGATTATCATTTATAAATTAGAACAACAGCAGGTTATATAACTGTTAGAGAAGAAGCAAGAGTTTCAAAAAAATATTACCAATCAAACTAAAAAAGACGCACACAAATGAAAAATGAAGTGGAAATAACTGTGAAAATTCCGAACGACTAGTCCGATTTAAATGAAATTTCACGTAGTGATGGTAACAGTGTTGGTGAGTTTAAGTTTTGAGTTTGAGATTGAGTTCACAGGGTTCCAAAGTTGGTCACCTCGGTTCATAACAATATTTGAAACGATCCAGATTTTTCTATCTAAACCGATTTTAGAGATTTTTATATGAGTAGATTCTGCTACGGAAACTATAAAACCTCGTCTTTAGGTAGGCTATCCCTTATAGTTCAAGAGATATTTAGCTACTAAAGTTTAACATGTTTCCTTTTGACCGATCTTGGCGAAGTTTTTATGTTATTGCGAGTTCATATTGTGTTTTTATGGCATCAATCTTTGAATAAATTCAACACCTGGGTCTAAATACTTTTGTAGACCAATCATCATTGAATACACAAAGGAATCATCAGCTACAACACAATCAATACGATAGATATAGCGGAATATATCTTCAACATTTCGTTCGATATGTAGCTCACAATGATTGATGGAAAAGTAAGAAACGCCATAACAGGAACATCATCTAATTGGAATTCTTATATATAAGGCACAAAAGGAGCAGAATATAAAAACTAGAAATATCAATGAAGATGTTCTCAAATTCGAAATTTCTTCTTTACATGCTCTGATACGATTTTTGGTATATTTTCTTCATCTGGTACATTAGTATAGAAATGAACCCGGAAATGAAAGTAAATCAGGAAATAGAAAAGAGGAGATGAAGAGCATTGAGCAAGTGAGAAGGAATTTTAATTGGAATTTATATAACAAACGGGACTAACATCAACAAACCACTTGTAGGATATGGAAGTACGAATAATGGGAATACGGCTCGCAGATTTTTTAAATATTATGAAACCATCTATCAAATCACAGGTATTGATATGGACTTACTACGAAAGGTCAACATAATATTAATGGCAATAAATAGTAAACATAAAATAATGCAAAGAAATTTGGTAAGTATTTCAATAAAATTTCGAAAATAATAATTACATTATATCCATGGAAGTTATGTCCCAAAATTAAGATATTTTTAATAATCATTTAATATCATATGATCCAGTGTTATCGTCTATGAGGAAACGATCAATTTGTTACCAGAATTCACCACATGAAAACAGTATATACATATATACTATATATATATATATATATATATATATATATATATATATATATATATATATATATATATATATATATATATATATATATATATATATATATATATATATATATATATATATATATATATATATATATATATATATATATATTATGTTACTTTCTGAAATATATATTATGTTTACTTTTCTGAAATGTATAACATTACTGACAATAAAAAATAAAATTTGTTTTACTCAACATTGATTTCTTGATATTTACCCGAAAACTTTAAACATTAATTTGTTCCTGTTAAAAGAAATCCCGTAATTCCCGGAAAACTTTCAAAATTTAGCCAGAAATAAGAGTATTGTGAAAAAAATAGGTTGAAATTGAGAAACTCTCGCTCTCCCAAAATTTAAGTTTTTGAAACATTTTTTATGACTCGAAAACCAATTAAGGAAAAATGTAAATTTGTTTACCTATTTTTAACATAAAAAGATTCTTTTGTAAAAAATAGACGAAAAATCTACATTTAAAAAAATCAAATTTAAAGGCTTGTAGCTCTTAATTCTATGATGATATTTAATTTTTTTATCATTAGTTTTTAATAAAATGAAAGATATATGAAAAGAGTCGGACAAAATTTTGACTCGCTTAGCTTAAAAACTTTGCCAAGATTGGACAAATAATAAAAGTTTAAACTTTTGAAGCTAAATATCTCCTATACTATAAGAGATAGCCTACATACTCATATAAAAATATTTAAAATTTGTTTAAGAAGAAATCTGGATCGTTACAAATATTTTTATGACCCGAGGTGTCCAAATTTGGAACCCTATGTACCGACCTCCTTTAAGTCCACAAAGACCAAGCTCAAAATTTGAATTCACTTCTACTATCACTGTTTGAAATTTCAATAAAATGGGAAAGTTACATATATTTCGATTTCATGAGTGACGTGATCTTTAAAATATCTACTTTCTATCCATCTTTTAACGGAATATATCAATGTTGTTGCGTGAAAATAATGTTGTAATAGATTACCAAATGAAAAGTATAGTCATTAATAATTAAGAGTTACCATTATATTTCGAGAGATAAAATGAGAAAGAGCATGAAATGAATCTAAAAAATTAATTAAATGCAGTAGAAAACCATCCGGAACTACACAGTTTAGATGAGCTACGAGTAAAAGAAGAATTAAGTGAAGAATATGCTATAAAAACTATTCCACAAAGTTATTTGTCATTTACGAACGAAATAAAACACAAAATTCCCAATAAAAATTACAGATCAATTTATACAAAATATTATAGGTATCTTGAAATTTATAGAGAAGTAAATGGAAATGCTGCAGCCAGGTATAATTTTTCCAAATAATTCTCTTTATAATCTCCCTTTTGGGTGGCCCCTAAAAAGAAGTAGGAAATAATGTATACAGGATAGTAATTGATTATAGAAAGTTGAATGCTGTTACAACAGAGGATGAATTTGAAATCCCATTTATAGATGACGTAAACTAAGTAAACTGGGTGGAGCAAATTATTTTTCTTAATTGGTTTTAACAAAAGATTTTTCAAATTAAAATTAAATAAGTTAACGAATACGATCAGGAAAAAAAGAATTTTCTACCAATGAAGGACATTAGGTGTCGAAATGTATGAAATTTGAGTTAAACATGCCCCTTTCAAAGAATGATGAATAATGTTTTGAAACAATATGTAAACAAAATATGCGCAATATATATTTGCGCATATTTTGTTTGACAAATTATTGACAAAAATATTTAAAACACTGAAAAAATATCTCTTACTAGAAATGATTTTTTTGAGGAAAGAAACACACTTTCTTGGACATATCGTTACAGCAAATGGCATAAAACCTGACCCTAAGAAATAAAATGTATGAAATATTTCTCGATACCGAAAAATATAAAAGAAATTCGAAGTTTTTTTTGGACTGAGGAAGTTTATCCCAGATTATGCTAAGATTGCAAAACCAATTACTCTTTGATTGAAGAAAGACGGCGTAATAATACAAAAACTCATTTGAGAAACTCAAAAATATTCTGCAATTGGAAATGGTTCTTATATATCCAAATTTCGAAGAACAATTTATAATTACAACAAATGCAAGCAATTTTGCATTAGGATCAGTTTTGTCTCAAGAAGATGTTACTTTAGCATTTGCATCTAGAACCTTGAATAGGCATGAAATTAATTACAGTACAATTGAAAGACATTATTTGTATGGTAGAAAATTTAAACTTAATACAGACCATAAACCACTTATTTGGTTGGCATCTTAAAGGAGCCAAATTCAAAATAAATTAGATGGAAATTTAAATTAAGTGGATAAAAGTTTGATATTAATCATGTAGACGGAAAGGAAAATAAAGTAGCAGATACTTTGTCTAGGATACGACATGATGTAAATTTGTTCGAAAGTATCCTTAACAATCATATAGATTTCAAATATGAAAATCCCATTAAGAGTGTAACGTCTATAAAAGAACCTTCGAGTATAAAAGCAGTTTTAAAAGGTATTTGAAATAATTAAAACGGAAGAAAATGTAGTCATATATTGCGAAATAAAAAATGTTTTTTGCAGTCCAAGGTACTAATGTTAAAATAAATAAAAATTTTAAAATATATAAAACCTATACATTTGTAGAGAACATGGATAAAGAACTCTTATTGAATAAAATAATGAATTATCATAAATTCGTAAAAATAATAGGGAATTGAAAAAACATATTTGAAATTGAAACAAAAATATTATAATCCTAATTTAAGGAAGGAAATAAAAAAGGTGATTTATAATTGTGAAATATGTAACTATAAGATCGAAATAAGATCCTTTAGGTTGCTATTTGAAAAAACTGAAACTCCATCAGTTCCTCACAAAATTTATCATGAGGACATTTGGTATATGATCCACAAAAATATATAAAAAAATCCACTAATTGAGAAATTTATGGATTAAATAAGGAAATTAAATCACAATGGACTAATTCAACAAATGGAACATTTAAAAATATTCTTGAAAGCTCTAATACCCCATAGACAAGAATTAAAAACAAGACTTAGTATAAAAATTAAAATATTTATTCTAAGAGATAGTAAAATATTTTTTTAACTATAATGTAAAAGGTAAATGTATTGAAAATATATTAAACGATAAAAAAATGCACAGTAACTTAAAAAAAATTCTTTAACAACTGTAATGGAAGTAAAATCTTATTTAATATTTGCGGTAAATATGAGTAGTGTAATTGTTAATTTAATTTTTATAACATTAACAGGACGTTATTTAACTGAAATAGAATTGGGTTATATTATGATTTTATATAAATGGTATGATCGTAAAGAAGATATTGTAATATCTATATTTTCTAGAAAAAACAGATAAATATTCAAAGATGAGATTCCATTACATAATTTGATTTATGAACATATAAAAAATAAAATAATATAAAAGAATTTGGAAGTAACAAAAAATTTAGAAATATAACCATGTATATTGTCATTGCGTACATAATTAAAATGTAAAGCAATTTTATAATTTCTTCGAAAAATAGGAACTAATATTCATCAGGGGAGTTTTAACCAAAGAAAACATACTAATGTAGTACTCAAAATATTCAGTAGTAATTTGATATTTTATTCAATGCTGCGATCAATGAGTAAATAATGATTTTTGCTTAAGCATAACATAAACCAATGATTTGTATTTTTGCAAACACATCACTTTATTTTCAATTAGAAACCGTGAAGTATATAGGTTTGCAATGAGAAAAATAAATTATAATTACGACTATGTTTATTGTTACAAAGTATTTTTATTTGATTTATTTATTTAAAATATATTTCAGTAAAAAAGAATTATTGTTTGCTTTTAACATATATATATATATATATATATATATATATATATATATATATATATATATATATATATATATATATATATATATATATATATATATATATATATATATATATATATATATATATATATATATATATATATACAAACATTTTGGAGTATATCAAAATTCAAATCTTCTCAAGACTTCTAAGCACCATTTGCCTTTAACAATATTAATTCCCTTTGAACATTTTTCAATTTTAAATTATTCGCAATACTCATATAAATTTTAAATTAATGCATATTAAAACATTTTTAGTATGAATACTAAGATCATTTATTTGTAAATATTTGTGTATGTCTTTTAAATTTAATTAAAGTAAGTTTCTCTAAGCATTTATTTTAGTTAAACATTTAATAAAATTGTACTAATTACATTCCACATTTTTCAGGCTTCAACATCTGAACTATTAAATTGTCTGGGTATTTTTTTACATTATCGTTGTAAAAAGCTCCGTAATTTTGAAGCCGGAGATGCAGTCATGTGGCTGAGAACTGTTGATAGGAGCCTTTTGTTGCAAGGGTGGCAGGTAAAGAAAAAATATATAAAAAGTAGACCGTTTGTTTGGGAAATTTATTAAAAAATTATTTAATTTAAATTTAAAATTTATTGTGACACATAATAAAAATAAGTGGTCCAAGAACTCCGAGCTTGGTGAAGAGAATATTGGGGAAATACATAATCATTTATTAATCATTGCACGGTGTATCCAATTCGAATTGTTTGGAAACAGTTTTGTAAATTTTGAACCGTTTGAGATATCTTAATGAAATTTGATATAGTCAGAGCTGAGGTCTTTCTGAAGAAAAATTTTCAATGCATTTCTACGAAATTGTTAAATTTTAGAAGAGGAAGCTTAGTTTATGGTGAATTTTTAGCTAAAGCGTAAACTTCCTACATACATATTTGGTATTCATGAAAATGTTGCAACTTGATTTACAATTTTTTAAGAAAACATAAATCGAGTGTCGTTTGATGTAAAAAATTTGACCTTTTTCACTTTATAAGTCGATTTGAATGATAGCATTAGCGAAAATATATTACTTTACGTAATACCTTACCTTTACCTTATACCTTATGCACATATTTAAAAAAGATTTTAGGATCTACATTAAGTCCGCTACCTTAAAAAGCAAAGAATATTCAGGGCAAGATGGTTTAAAATTTTATTTTGACTTGAACATCTTTGAAACCATAAGTGTTTTCTTTAAAATATTTTTCTCTCGGGCTTTAGTATTTTTTCAAATAATAATAATATTTAATTTTATTTCGGGGTACATACCATACGGTATGTAACATTTCATAAAACCGTTTTACAAGAGAGTAGTGAGTTGAAAAATTATGTTTATCATAAAAATAATATCAAATAGGATTAAACAACGTGAAACACCTACTAAACAGTAACCAGCAGCTGTTAACACTGTGTGCATATACATCCCGCCCCTTTTCAATACTGCAACAAGGAAGGCTAAGCGGGTAAAAACAACACCTGAAAAGAGAGTTTAAAATGAGTAAAAAGATAAAAAGGTTGTATTGCTATTAATAATGTTAATGCTGCGGCTGATAGGAAGAGCAGGATTGGTGTTGGGTGTTATTGTTATGATGAGAGTTTGTCTTGTTGTTGTGAAGGTTTTTCTTGTTATTGTTGTTACCGGAGCTGCAGTTGAAGCAATTACTGTACTTTTTTACCATGCCCCATTCTCTCCCGACTGAAGTGCTCGCTCTTATATAACCGACAGTTACGTTGAAATTTTCGGATCCTTATGGAGTCTCAACAAGGGTGCGATGAACTTATAAGTAGCGCGACACATACTACATTTTCCTATAGAGAAAAGGGCTAAAGAATAAGAAGAAAAAAGACGGGAGAATTAGTATATTTCCTTCGGTAAGAAATCAAGCTTCAATATTCTTCTACTTGGAAATCCCGTTCCGGATATTTTCATTTTACCCAGCGATGGAGTTTTTTGAGGTATTCGTCTTTTCATCGTTTGGCAAATTCATAATGGAGCACCTTGAGTTTTTGCCCCTTTTAAGAAATAATCAAAGAAAGATCGGAGTGATCGGGTTCAGGAGATGAAAGAAGAGGTGCTCCAATTAGAAAATGACATGAGATTAAGGGCACTTAATCATATGGATGTTCACTTATAGCAGTTAAGGTTCTTGATTTTAGGCATGCTTTAATACAGGTCAACATAGTCGAAAATTTCTCAAATGCAAAATTTCTACAGTACCAGAATTCCGTAACTTTTTTAAGTTAAATATTGATATCGTTAAGTAACGATAAGTGTCGGTTATTTTATCGATTTTGATATTCTCTAATATAAGTTAACAATATTTTTTCGTTATAAGTTTTAACGAAGAATATCGGTAGACATGAAAACGTCAATATATAAAAAAAAATTGTTTTCAAATAAAGTAAAAAATAAATAAATGTTCCGGTCATTTTTTTTTTTAAATTATGAGTGAAAACATCATTATGGATCATATTTTTCACAGTTACACATATCATCATAATGCAAAATATACGAAAGTGACTTTATCGGTAATTATACGATACCAGCAATTAAGAAGAATGTGCGCTTTCTTTACACATTATAATTGTTTCAATCCAAAAAAATATTCAAATTATTAAAACATTAAATTCAAATTGTCATTTTTCATCTGTTGACGAGCAAATAGTGTTTATACTAGCAAGTTTTTAGTGACTGTCCTAAACTGGTTATCCAAAGTCTAAATAGAGACGCCACTTTTCAGTTTACTAATTATCTGACTTGTCACATTGACGGGGATTTGTTCTAAAAGTTAACAAATTATCTCCTCTATAATATCTTCAATAAATTCATTTTTGTGCACTTACAGTCTTCCTGCCATACACCATAAGATAATCAAGTTATTGAAAGTATTGCATCTTATCACTTTACTACATATTATGTGGTCGTTGGGTAAGACTGCTTACGAATCTAAAGTCTTCACTCACTTCTTAGAATATATCTATGAATGATGAAGTGATTGAATGTATGAGGGTGTTCTACTGTATTCAAAGATGGATGTTACGCAAAGTATTTTTTAATATTGCGACCTTAGCGATAATCTTTTATTAGAATACCTACTATGTACCAGAGTAATGATAATTAGAAAATGGTCAAATAATAGCTCAATTATTTGAGATTTGAAGAAATTTAAGAACTGTATTATTATAGTTATGATTTTATTACAACTTTTTATTTGTAGTTAGCTTAAAGAAAAAATGTCATTAACTAACGATTCTTTTAATGAAAAAATAGCAAATATTTGTTTCAGAATAGGAGTTAACAGTAAAATTCGTTAATTAACGAATTTCCATTACTTAACGAAAATTGTTTGTCACTAACAAGTTACGGAATTGCGCTATGAGGAGCATTAGCGGGTATAAAATGCCGTAAAAAGGGTTGAAAACTAAATCCAAGACTCTTCCAACACTTTCCTTCTAACACTAATACAAGGACGTAGCCTTTCGTAATTCAGAAACCGCTACCTTCAAAATCAAATCCGGGACGGATTAAAGTTTTCTAAAAAAGATTGTTCAGGGGGTAATGCAACCATTATCTACTGACTGGCATTTTTCGGCAAATAATACATTCCTTAAAATTATGGATAACTCTATGTATTAGGTTCTTTTTTTTTTTGGGATCAAAAACTCTCTACGTATCATTTCAGCATCAGGGAATGTCCGTCATGGATAGAACATTTGGGGCTATATCCCGCATATAGTAAAACGGGACGAATAAACCTACAGATAAATCTTTCTCTTGTACAGATTTAACTGACATCATAATGATTATAATGATTCAGACTTTACAAGAGCTACTTTCATCTTAGATGCAATTAAATTCATAGTAATATTGCCTAGGGAATCATTGCGTACATAAAGGTACTGCTACATATGCTTTTTCATAGTCCTTTACGTCAACTTCTGGGTTTTCTCTATACAATATTCTTTGCAATTTAGTTTGGTCGGGATAAATCTATATTTGGCGATACATTTTTCAATATCCGCTTTGAAGACTTACTTAAAAAGTTGCCATGTTAGTATTAAGACCGTAAGGTTTTGCCTTTAATACAGTACAAGTGTATAAAATTTTATTCAAACTCACGCCGTTTGAAGAAGGTTTTGAAGCGTTAAATACCGAATGCGTCTGACTGGTCATTTTTTCAAAAACATATGCAGTAATTTTTAATCTAAGATTGGGGTCGATCCTTCCTTTGTAAACTCCTTGAAATTAAGGCACATCTAATATCATTAATGTGGACTATACAACGAGTTCACCCTACTTGGACAGTGGAATTTGGTTTTGTGTTCAGATGAGCTAAATAAGTATGGGTATTATGAACGGCTTTAAATTAAAAGGGTTTGATTATTTGCAGAATAAGAAACAATGCGGAGCTAGGATTATGTTACACTGGGAATGTATCCCTGTGGCCTCAAATCTCTATGTAATAAAGAGTGACGTCTTTGTTTACAAAGAGAACAAACATGAATACTCTTACAGTTTCTGTATTCGTAAGAAGACGCTAGATAATTGGAACAACATCTAAGTCTTTTCTCTGTCAACATCCTCCCATCAATACTCTGAGTCAAAAAAGATGGACGAAGTCTAAGGGGGTGTGATCCGTAACAAGGATAAACCAAAGTGATTGAAACTATTTTCGTTGCGAAACTTAGCTTATCGAGACTCAAATTTTTGTTCGTGATTTTGAACTTTTTGAGACTGCCGTATGTTCGAAATAGATTTAAGAGTCTAGAAATGAACGGTCCAGAAGACATCCATATTTTCCCATTTAGGAGTTGTGATACAAAGTTTCTTTGATTGCTCCCAAAGACTCAGAATGTTTTCGGGAAATTGTTTTGCGCAAACTTAAATAAACATGAAAATAAACTTAAATAAACGTGATAAAAGTCTTCGGGATTTACTTCTAGTAAAAAAAGATTAGTAATGTTATTATTTTGAGTTCGCTGTTAACTTTTTGTACTCGGACCATTTTCCTGAGTTAGGGGCTTAATACTCAAAATAATACGAAAATGTTCATTAATTAGGGCCCGTCTGTTCTCAAACGTATCAACTAAGTTTTTCTGTGCGATTGCATAGCCATCGTTAGTTAATGACACAAAGTGATTGAAACTATTTTCGTTGCGAAACTTAGCTTATCGAGACTCAAATTTTTGTTCGTGATTTTGAACTTTTTGAGACTGCCGTATGTTCGAAATAGATTTAAGAGTCTAGAAATGAACGGTCCAGAAGACATCCATATTTTCCCATTTAGGAGTTGTGATACAAAGTTTCTTTGATTGCTCCCAAAGACTCAGAATGTTTTCGGGAAATTGTTTTGCGCAAACTTAAATAAACATGAAAATAAACTTAAATAAACGTGATAAAAGTCTTCGGGATTTACTTCTAGTAAAAAAAGATTCGTAATGTTATTATTTTGAGTTCGCTGTTAACTTTTTGTACTCGGACCATTTTCCTGAGTTAGGGGCTTAATACTCAAAATAATACGAAAATGTTCATTAATTAGGGCCCGTCTGTTCTCAAACGTATCAACTAAGTTTTTCTGTGCGATTGCATAGCCATCGTTAGTTAATGACACATTTCGTATGGCATCATGGGCTTTCTTAGAAAATTTCTGCAGCAACAGATACATTTTTGTACCGGTGGCAATCTTGGATTATTTCTATATAACGCAAAGAACATATCTCAAAAGAGGGCCAGCTTATATATCCGGTTCGAAATTTTTTCTTGAAAAATTTTTCTCGATTTTTAAAATAATAATATTTCATTTTTTTGGGTTTTATTTTTTCTCCGTACGCCTTGGGTTTTTGCAAGAAAGTAGAGCGTTACAAAAAATTATGTATATCATAAGAAATGCGGATAATAGAAAAATTATCAAATAAGATTAAAAACATAGAACAGTTACTAAACAGTAATCAGTAGATGTTTACACTGCTCCTACTCAATAAGATATAATTCAAATATGTAATATAAATATTTCATACATTGACTATTTATATAAAAAATTTCTTGATTTTTGGCGAATTTTTAAAAAGTCAACATATCAGAGGTGATTAACTTTGGAGGGTTACTGACTACGTCCTTGACAAGGTCTTGTATTGCACAAGATCAACTCAGAAACTTTTTAGCTTTGTTGAACATTTATTTCTGTAGTTTTTAAATCATTGGAGATATCCTAATGAACTTTCATTAAGATACAGTGTTTTCTTTTAAGTGACTAAATTAGTGTCCATTTTCAGACTCTTTTAGCCATTTTTAAGCCAATTCTATTTGCACATATATTTAAAATTAAAAAAAATCTAAAGAAACTCGATAAATAAAAAAATAATATTCGGAATAAGAATATTTTTTTATAAGAATAATTAAAAATATCGAAAACAAAATGGTTATCAATTGAAAAGTGTGAAGACTAATATATTCCGTTATATTTAATGAATCAGATTTTATTGATAATTTTTTTTATAAATTTACAAGTTCTTACTTAGTGCGACTTTTCGCAAAAAAAGTTCTTCGTAGTCCTAGATCTCGAATGATACGATGAGAACAAAGATTTTTTTCTGTTCCCCTGCAACTTGAAAAGATGTTGAAAGATATATAAAGATATATACTATTTATATTCTTTGTTAATCATATACCACAATGTTGGTTATAAATACTATTTGCGGTGGTGAATGGTATAATGGTATTAATATCTTAAGCATTGTAGAAATAGAATATTATTACGTCGAAAACGATAATATAATGGAAATTTAGAATAATGCTGAGTTAATATATATCTAAAAAAATCATATTAAATGAGTTATAGGGGAACAAGTTTTTATATTTAGCATAAAATTTTGTTTTTTTATAAGAATTTATTTTAAATTTATTATATGAATTAATTACTTGGTAAAATTTTTATTTTCTTGGAACGTCTTTTTTCCATAGCCCAAGAAAAATGCTTTCGGAGGAGTACTAAGAGTAGAAAGTCCAATAAATCTATTTTGTGTAGAGAACCAGATTCTACAAACCATTCTGATGTCAAGTATTTATAGGACTCAATAATATAGAATTTTATACCAATTATTTGGAACTCAACTTTAAAAAAAATTGTGAAATATTAAAATGCGTTTTTGCTTTTACCCATTAAGGTATCTGATGGAGCTGATAAGTTTCCAACATCTGTTAGTGACTGATAATTTTTAAATATATAAAAAATTCACTTGGAGTTATTAAAACTTCATTATTCTCAGTTCGACGCTACATTTTCGAATTTGAATTTTAAAATTACTTTAAATGCTGCATATACTCCACCTTTCTAAATATTCTAAAAAAAATAAATGTATGCGCTTCATTGTTGAGCTGAATTGCAGTTATCAGCGTAAAGGGTGAAATTATTAAAACAGTAAATTGTTTTAAATTTTTTCATAGTAGCGGTAATAGTTTTGCTAACAATTTGTGTTGCGAATTTTACACGAATTTTTTCAAATGTGTTAGGACAAATGTGTTGTTGGGTCACTCTCGGGCACATTTTAGCTTCTGTGTTTACCCATTTCATATAATTATTAAATTACTTGAATGCTGTAAGGTCTAGTTACATATTTAAAGGTTTGTTGGTATATGAAATTACTTTGATAAATAATGTAAAATAAATAAAATCAATTATGATTTTATTATGTAATTATTGTCACAGTTTTTTATATATTGAACATTTTTTCATTTTCTCAATTAAAATGAAGAATATAGATTGTGTTCAAATAAAAAATTAAAAATATTTATATAATTTTACTTCTTCTGTTCAACGAAGTAATTTATTCGAAATCAAATTACTACATAGTGGTACATAATTGGTAAGAAATCATAGTGATTTCTTTACATTTGAAAATACATAAGTATGCCAACAAATTTTTGTTTTCCAGATTTGGTTTCTGGTTTAAAAGTCAGAAAATTGGAACAGGAATTTGTAAATTTTAAAACCATTCTATGTCCAACACTTATAAATCATTAATAAAAATACACCAAAAAGGATTATACAAATGACCTATTGATGTATATTAGGCTTCAAATTATATACATACTGTCCTCAATTAGAAATTTTCTCTCAGAATAACATTTTATTTAAGGGCTAACAAAATTTTATAATTTATAACAGAAATTTTGCAATTTAAAAATGTAAATTTGATCATTTTTTTGCTTTCTTTATTGTTTGTAATTTTTTACTAAAATCTATTTACTAATTATGTTGTAATACTGTTAATTTTGTTTTTTCTACATGTTCACTTAATTTAACACCATCAATTAAGATTTAATTATAATTATCATTTACTTATAATATAAAATGAGAAAATTTAATTAGCATTAAAATTATAGAATCACAATTTAAATCCATAGACATCAGGCCTGCTGTATCATCGGATGATTTCTTGGTGAGTTTTTTATTTATATTTTTTAATATCATGTGTTCATTCTCATTTTGTTTAATAACATAGTATATTATACAATAAATAACATTTTTTTTACTAAATCGGAGTTATTGATTTTTACATATGTAAATTTTATTAACATAGCTCATTTTTTACTCTTGTTATCATTGCCGGAACATTATTTACATAAAAATATATTAAAATTTAATTATAGTAACATAAATATATGTAAATTTAATTATAATATCATAAACATATGTTTTTAAATTTTATTATAATAATCAATTGAAATGTTATTTAACATAACAGAAATTCATTCCATTTTTTTAACCCAAAAACATTTTTAAGATAATTATAGTTAAATAATTATTAAATTACTATTTTTTCCTTTAATAATAATTAAATTTCAAACTAATTATGTTAATAATTTTATTTAAGTCCACGAAAAATGTTGATAACAGTTAGAATTTTTAATTTTGTTATCTTATAATAAGAATTTGACATTTTTCCCGCCAAATCTGTTCTAATATTTTATCAGACGAAGGAAATTTAAAAATTTTTCAACTTTTGACATTTCGTCATGATTTTTGAAACTTCGTTATACCACATTTTATGCCTAATGGCAACGAATATTTTTCTTTTAACAAGCATATATTGTTTAAGTATAGAATAATTTAGGAAATTTAGGGAAAATATGCCAAATATAAAAAAAAAGAAAAAAAAATCATATATTGCTATCGTCTTCATCTGTTGAAATCAACGAAGCCGATGAAAACACATAAATACAGAAACAATTAGATATACGTGCGACGAGAAAAACAATTTTTATAATGAGAACCACGATTTTCAACGCTCTTGTTTATGTTACGCAATTATTTTGAAGAATATTTATATTTTCCTATAAGATCCGCATTCTATATTAAACATATTCTTTGCTAATGGCCTACACCACAATGTTAGTTATAAATACAAGTTCGGTGGTGTATGATACAAATATCTGCGATTAGGCATTGTTTTTGTTATGTTGTTGTTATTGTTTTCGTTATTATTTTTGTTATTGTTTTTGTTATGGTTTTTGTTATTGTTTTTGCTATAGTTTTTGGATTTGTTTTTGTTATTGATTTTGTTATTGTTTTTGTTATTATTTTGTTATTGTTTTTGTTATTGTTTTTGTTATTGTTATAGCCTTGTTATTGTTTTTATTAATGTTATTTTTATTGTTATTGTTTTTGCTATTATAATTGTTTTTGTTATTGTTTTTGGGTTTGTTATTGTTATTTTTATTACTGTTATTGTTTTTATTGTAATTGTTTATGTTATTGTTATCTTTTTGTTTTTGTTATTTTTATTGATTTTGTTCTTGTTTACAAACACTTGTGTTGTAGGTGTCAGCATAGTTGTTGTCTTCATTAATATTTGCAATGTTGTTTATTGTTGCGTCGATATTATTAGCAGTTGTAGTTACGTTATTGCTATTGCTGATATTTGTGTTGTTATTGATTGGTGTGATGATATTAGAGTTCGTGCTGTTGTTGAATGTTAAATTGTTTTGAATTATTGTGTTGTTGTGTTAAATGTTAGTTCCGCTGTTGAAGTTAACATCTATGTTGTTGACAATGTTCTTATTAGCTGTGTTGTTTTTAATTAGAGTTTGTAATGTTATCTGTTGTGATATTGTTAACATTGGTGTTATAGTTGATTGTTGCGCTATTGACATTGTTATTCATTCTGCCATTTACCATATCCAGGTGTGTTATTTGTTTATTGTGTTGCTGGTTATTGAGTAGAATTTTTAAGCTACTGCAGTACGTAGAACTTCCCCAAGCAGTTATGCCATGCCTAATGTAGGATTCAGCTAGGGAAAAATAAGCTGCTTAAGGACATCATAAGGAGTGCAGATACTTAAGTGGAAGAGACTATTTGCTGCTTTTTGTATTTGCGATAGCCACTTAAAGTTCTCATCAACAAAATCGCCACGATATTTATAAGTTTTAACTTTTTCTATAACTGTGTTATATTTTTCTAATGAAGGAACAGTATTGCTATGTAGACATTCGCATTCCTTTTTAGGGAGATGACGGGGTTTTATATGCATGAGTTTTGTTTTTGACGCATTAATTATAAGGTCATTGTCATTACTTCATTTTGTAATTATGTTTAGCTCATTTTGAATCTTCCTACATGCCACTTCAATGCTTTTTTCACATACTATTATTGCAGTATCATCTGCATAAGCACAAATTGGACCAAATTTTAAGCCTTGAAGCACACCATTCCGCTGTAATTTCTTTGCTAAGAGTATTATATAATTAAGTATTAGATAATTTTCGAATCATTTCAGACAGTTGCCTCTTATGCCATTTCTTTCTAATATTCCCAGCAGCTTGCAGTGAGATATTGTATCAAAAGCCATACTGAAGTCTATAATTAGTGCTAAACAATGCTTATTTTCGCTTAAGTTTTTATTAATAAAAGAAATTCCCCAATAGTTTCTTAATATTTTGTCCTTTTTGGAAGCTATATTGATTTGGGTTTAAAATTTTATACTCTTTAAAAATTCGTTTAGCCTTCTAAAGATTATTTCTTCTAATACTTTCTCCACAACAGATAATATAGATGGGCCTTTTCTTATATTGATAAAAGTTGAGACGTTATAAACTTTTTCTTCACGTGTTGGAGATAGAAACATAGAATTCTCAATTCGTGGTTTCAAGTAGTTTAATGTATTAATATAACTATTGTGTAAAATTTTACTTACATTAAATTTGAAATTATTTGCAAATTCATTCGCTAATAGTAACGAATTTTCATTTTTAAAGTTATTCATTATGGTAGAATTTATATCATTTATTGATCTTCCCAGTAATTCGTTTATTATTTGCCACGTTATACGTATATTGTTTCTGTTTTCACTAAATTGTTTTTTATAATAGTTGCCAAATTTAACGTTTTGTTAAAAAAAATTAAACTTTTTCTAATTTCTGGTTTTTCGTAAGTGTTTTTAAATTTTTCATATATTTTGTTAAACAAAAATTTTTTCTGTAATAATATTCCAGCGACATTCTTTTATATATTTATTTACTTTGTATATGTTTATCTTTGTACCCTGACTTTTGTGGTTTTCGTACTCTGCTTTCCTTGTTTTGTTTACATCCATCTTTGCTACACAACAAAAGAGAGCATAGTGATCAGATATACATTTGAGTGTGTTGTTGATGTATTGCTTCGAATATGTATGTGATCAATACAGGTTTTACTTCTCTTATTAACATCTTCTCTTGTACATACATTTTATACTCTTTAAACCATTTGATGACAGCATTTCAGAATATTTGGTTGTTGTTATATTTTGTGTAAGTAAATCAACATTAATATCTCCAAAAATAATTATTTCTTGTTTGTTTTTTATATTATTTATTGTTTTGTCTAATTCTCGTGTAAAGTCTTTCACACTATTTTTTGGTGGACGATATATTGATAAAAGAGAAATGGTTTTATTTTTATTGCTGATATCTATTTGTATGGATTCAAATGAGTATGTTTTTATGTGAGATTAGTATATTGTCTTTTACATAAAGAGCAATACCTCCACCTCTACCTTCTCTGTTTGAAAAGTACGTGTGGAAACCTTATTATTTTTTATTATAATTTTTTAAATTGCAGTTGTAATTAGTTCTAAGTCGGCATTGTCGTGAATTAAGATAGAATTTGATATTTCATTCCTTTTTGCGAATATGTGTCCATTACGTGTCCAAACAAATTTCCAATTATATTCCTTGGTTTTAGTTTTTGCAATACAAAGTAGTTTGCATTAATAGGCTGTTGAATCGTTATTTGCGTACATAAAAGTGGAGTTATTATCGTCACCTGTTATTTTTTTAGCTTCTACTCTATGGCCTTTAATTTTTTCTAATAGTTCTTTCTTTTGTTTAGTTAACTCGATAATGACCTTTTGAGAGTTTTTTTATATTATATGAGTTGCTAATATCTGTGTCGATTATTTCCACATTGTATGCCGTAGCGATCTTTTTAGTAATTTCATTTGGTAATAAGTTGTTTTTTGTTTTTTTTTGTACATTTTTTATTTCTATATTTTTGTTTATACTCTAACTCAACAATGCCTTTATTCATTTCTTGTATTTTCTTGTCTTTTTCTTTGTAACTCTCACACAGTTCATTAACACGAGAGTTAAGATCAGTAAGATCAGTACGTTTGTGCTAGTTTGGTTGTTTTGGTTTACGACTTTGGCAAGCTTATGTATTGTTGTTTTTATCTTAGTAAGATCAATTTTCATGGATGATACATCAGACTTTAAGGCGCCAACATCATTTTTAACCACATTAACACTATTATTTACATCGCTCAAAGATAGTGAATCTTTAAAACGTTTATTATTTTCATATTCATCGGTATCATCTCTCTTGTATCATCTCTATGATGTTTTTCGTACTTTACACTTGTGACACCTCCACTCTGCTCTTTTATCGGTATCCATGGTTTCTCTGATAGAGAGCAACAAGGCGCGAAATGATATTGGGCATTACATGAGAAACATTTCACAAATTTTGTTGGTAATGCACCATTGCATAGAGAACATAAAGCACTCATTTTTATTTTTTTATTATCTTCTCTTTTTAATAACACTTTTTGATGTTGTTTATTTTTTCAATTAATTTTGATATTTAAAAACAATTTATTGTTTTGAACATATCAATAATAATAGAATAAAGAATTATTTTCAAACTATTTTTTAATTTTATTTAATAGTAATTCGATGCATTTTTAATTTTAAAGAGTACTGATGTAAAACACAACCGGTCGCAATTAGAACTGAACTAGAATAGTTATAATTATAGTTATCGTTATAGTTATTGTTATAGTTATAATTATTGTTATAGTTATTGTTATAGTTATTGTTATAGTTATTTTTATAGTTATTGTTACAGTTATTGTTATAGTTATTGGTTATAGTTATTGTTATTGTCGTTTATTGTTTATTGTTATTGGTTATTGTTATGGGTTATTATATTTATTGCTTATTGTTATTGGTTATTGCAATTGTTATTGTTGTTATTGCTATTGTTACTGTTACTGGTTATTCTTATTGGTTATTGTTACTGGTTATTGTTATTGGTTATTGCTATTATTATTGGTTATTGTTATTGCAATTGTTATTGTAATTGTTATTGTTATATTTGTTATTGGTTATTGTTTATTGTTGTTATTGTTGTTGTTATTGTTATTGTTACTGCTACTATTATTGTCACTGGTACTGTTATTGTTATTTGTATTGTTATTGGTTATTGTATGGTTATTGTTACTGTTTGTTATTGTTATTGTTTTATTGCTATTGTTGTTGTCGTTATTGTTATTGCTATTGTTTCTGACATTATTATTATTTTTGTTATTATTACTAATTATTGTTATTGGTTATTGATATTCTTTAGTGTTATTGATTATTTTTATTGGTTATTGTTATAACTTACTGTTATTGGTTATTGTTATAAGTTATTGCTTTTGGTTATTGTTTTTGGTTATTGTTATTGGTTATTGTTATTGGTTATTGTTGTTGGTTATTGTTATTGGTAAATGCTATTGGTTATTTGTTTTTTATTGGTTATGTATATTGGTTATTGTTATTGGTTATTGCTATTGGTTATTGTTATTAGTTATTGTTATAAGTTGTTGTTATTGTTATTGTTATTGGTTATTGTTATGGTTTGTTATTGGTTATTGTTATTGATAATGCTTATTGTTATTGGTTATTTGATATTGTTGTTATTGGTTATTTAATTGGTTATTGTTATTTAGTTATTGTTATTTTATTGTTACTGTTATTTTTATTGTTTTGTTTTTTGTTATTGTTATTGGTTATTGCAATTGTTATTGGTTATTATTTATTATTATTATTATTATATTATTATTATTATTATTATTATTATTATTATTATTATTACTATTATTGTTATTGGTTATTGTTTTTGGTTATTGTTATTATTTTTATTATTGGTTATTGTGTCTGTTATTGTTACTGGTTATTGTTATTGTAATTGTTATTGTTGTTGTTATAGTTATTCGTTATTGTTTAGTGGTTATTGGTTATTGTTATTGTTACTAATATTGTTACTGGTATTGTTATTATTATTTGTATTGTTATTGGTTTTTGTTATTGGTTATTGCCATTGTTATTGATTATCGTTAGTAGTTAGTTATTATTATTATTATTATTATTATTATTATTATTATTATTATTTTAATTGTTATTGTTATTTTCAATGTTATTGGTTATTGTTATGGTTACTGTTTTGTTATTGTTATTGTTGTTGTTATTGTTATCGTTATTGTTATTGGTTATTGTTATTACTATTGCTTTTGCTATTGTTATTGATATTGTTATTGCTATTGTTACTGTTCGTTTTTATATCGTAATTATTAGTTATTGTTATTGGTTATTGTTATTGGTTATTGTTATAAGTTATTGCTTTTAGTTATTGTTTTTGGTATTTTTATTTTTATTGGTTATTTGTTGATTTATTGGTTATTTATATTGGTTGTGGTTATTTGTTATTGTTATTGGTCATTGTTTTTGGTTATTGTAATTGGTAATTGTTATTGGTTATTGCTTATTGTTTTTGGTTATTGTTATAAGTTATTGCAGCTATATCGGTTTATAAGTAAGGAAGTTATAGACCGATATCTGAAACAACCTCAAAATTTCGAAAATAAATACAATTGCACGTGCTTCATTGTCGTGCAAAAACTTATCAAAATCTGAATAACAGGAAAAAAGCTATAGGCTATATGCTTAATTTTGATACAACCTAAATTCTTTGTGTCATATGGGCCGCGATTTTTAAGAGAATTTATTGAAATTTGTCACATATACTTATTTTGATAAAATAATAAATACAAAGCAGTCATGTTGTTCTGGGATCCTTAATTGATTTAGCTCCCATATAACGCCCCTTCCCGGAATACGATTTATAGCTTATAACACTTTTAAATTTGAACCAATTCTATTGAAATTTGGCGCAGTTAATTTTCTAACTATTTTAAATATATGATATAAATTTTATTAACAAAGGTCCATATTTTGATATAGCTCCCATATAAGGCCCCTTCCCGGAATACGATTTATAGCTTATTTTAACCAAGTCTATTGAAATTTGGCAAAATTAATTTTCTAACTTTCTTAAATATATGCTATAAATTTTATTAACATGGGTCCATTTTTTGATATAGCTCCCATATAAGGCCCCTTCCCGGAATATGATTTATAGCTTATAAAACTCTTAAATTTGAACCAATTCTATTGAAATTTGGCACAATTAATTTTCTAACTATTTTAAATATATGTTATAAATTTTATTAATATGGATCCATATTTTGATATAGCTCCCATAAAAGGCCCCTTCCCGGAATATGATTTATAGCTTATAAAACATTTAAATTTGAACCAATTCTATTGAAATTTGGCACAATTAATTTTCTAACTATTTTAAATATATGTTATAAATTTCATTAATATGGGTCCATATTTTGATATAGCTCCCTTATAACGTCCCTTCTCCAATTCTATTGAAATTCGTTCTGAAGGTAATATATTAATTTGTCCTATATCGGTCCTAGTTTTCCTATAGCTCCCTTATAATGGGATTTCTCGGAAAACGGATTTGAGTTTATAAAACATTTAAATAAAGATCAATTCGATTAAAATTAAACACAATGATTTTTTAACTATTATCAAAGTATTTTATAAATATGAACAATTTTGGTCCAAATTTTGCTGTAGCTCCCATATAAGACCCCTTCCCTGAAAACAGTTTTGAGACTATAACAAGCATATTTTTTGTTTTTATACGTTCCACAATACAAGTGGTAGAGAGAGAATATTTACTTTGTCATTCTGTGTGTAACGCTAAGAATGAATTATTTTAGATCCCATAATGTATATATTCTTGCATCAAATTAAAATCTCAGTCGATTTTCGTCGATCTCTCTGCCTGCTCACATCCACAAAAATTTACAGAGCTCAATGAAATTTGGTAGAAAAAATGCAATTCAGTAGAAAAAAGTTATAGCCAAAATTATAACTAATTTTATGACTCATTAAGTGTGTGTTATATACTATAAATATGTCTGCTTACATCCACAAAAATTTACAGAGCTCAATGAAATCTGGTCTAGTAGAAAAATGGCAGTTCAGTAGAAAAAAAGTTGTAGCCAAAATTATAACTAATTTTATGACTCATTCAGTGTTTCTATGTTATATACGATATACTCTTGTGAGTGTATGTGTATCTGTGGAATATATGTATATCTATGGAACCTAACGTATTAACTTCACACGAATTTGTGTTGGAGGGTATTGAAGATTCGGCATAGCCGAATATAGCATTCTTACTTATTTTTGGTTATTGTTATTGGTTATTGTTTTTGGTTATTGTTATTGGTTACTGTTATTTTTATAGTTATTGTTATTAGTTATAGTTACTGTTTTAGTTATAGTTATTGGTTATTGTTATTGGTTGTTGTTGTTATTGTTACTGTTATTTTATTGTTATTGTTACTCTAATTTAATTCTAATAATTAGTACTGTTAATGATCTTGTTGTTGGTTATTGTTATTGTCATTGTTATTGTTTATGTTATTGTTATCGTTATTATTATTGTTATTGGTTATTATTATTTGTTATTGTTATTTGTTATTGTAATTGTATATTGTTATTGGTAATTGTTATTGGTTATTGTTATTTTTATTGTCATTGTTATTGTTTATGTTATTGTTACTATTATTGTTATTTTTATTGTTATTGGTAATTGTTATGGTTATGGTTACTGTTTTTGTTGGTATTGTTGTTGATATTGTTATTCGTTATTGTTATTATTATTATTATTATTATTATTATTATTATTATTATCTTTATTGATATTGCTATTAGTTATTGTTATTGGTTGTCGTTATTGGTTATTGTTGTTGTAACAGCTGGAAATAAATAGTACATTTATCAATTTTGGTTCATGTTGTTGCTCAACTCCAGGCCTAGGAAACTGGTTGTGTCCATAAATCTTCAGGACAAAGTGAGGTAGGATTGGACTAACAGTTGAATAGATGTCGTGTATCATGTGGTCCTTGACCACATGCACTACATAGGTTTGGGATGGCACGGTCAATACGTGACCAGAAGTCATTGAGCCTATTGCTCCATCCCGATCTCAGTTGTGCCAGAACTACTCTTGTTGATCGCGGTAAATTCTGTTCATTGTCTGCAATGGGCGGTGGACGGCCTCCTAGCACGACGTTCATACGGTAACTTGAACTCTGTGAATGTCGGTCAAAGCTGTCATATACGAATTTTGATCCAAAGGATCTTACATTTATCTTTGTATGTTATATTCGTATATGCGAATATCCTTTCTTACATGCCTCGGAGGTAACAAGAATTGTGTAATATTGAAGTTGGGATGGTTTCTCCGATGTCATCCTAGAACTGCTTACTAAGCATTTCATTTTGTTCCTTTATTTGAAGGATCTTTGTTTCCTCATGTAAGTGGTGAATTGAGGACATTTATATACAGCCCGTTATGGTTCTTAAGGCTGCATTTTGACAACTTTGGATATTTTTCCACTGCGTTTCACATAGCGATGGTGTTCACACTAGAGCAGCATAATTTGCTACTGGCCGCAAATCATTTTATATGGTTTCTTTATCCATACCCCAAGTACTGCCGGCTAAAGCCTTGAGGAGCTTATTTCTACTTTGCATTTTGTGCGTGATTGTAGTAGCATATGCTGAAGAAGTGAATAGGCTATCAAATGTTACTCCCAAAGTTTTTGGGTGGTGGGTACAGTCATCTGCATATGTTATCACATCTACTCCGGGTGGAGGCGCTGGGAATTTCGAGAGGTCGAATTAAACAAGAGTAGTGGGAGCACACCGCCCTGCGGAACTCCTTGCTTAACTCTATGGAATTTTAGCTTTTTGTCCCGAAATTCGACAAATGACTGACGTCCACTCACATAATTCACAATCCATCTCTTCATATTGTTCGATAATGTGGACTGCATGATGTCCTGGAAGAGAACCGTATGACTTACCATATCAAACGCTTTTGATAGGTCAAGAGCCACCATAATTGTTCGTTTACAATGTTTTTGCTGACTCAAAGCATGCGCGAGAGTCTTTGCGACAGGAGACAAGAGGGAAATCGGCCTGTAGGATTGTCCCTCATTTGCATCTTTCCCAGGTTTTAGAATGGGAATGACTCTACCTATTTTCCAGGCATCGGGTATTAAACAGGCCTCTTCATTGACAAGTTACAAACCATTGTCAAGTACTTAACTCACCGTTCGCTAAGGTTCTTTAACATTAGCATTGATATTCCGTCGGGACACATCGCGCAGATGGCAATCCTTAGGGTCGGAAATGGTTTAATCTGCAAACTTAATCACAACCTTCTTCTGGGATTAGAGAGAGATCGGACAGTCGACCACAATTTTAAATTTACACCAGTATTTAGTTGCATTTGATTCAGGTATTGATCTCTGGATGCCAAATCGAATGATAGAACTCTATACTGCACTGTATTATGTATCATGAACGCGATGCCTCCACCGTTACTCCTGGCGCGGTCTTTTAGGAGAACGTTGTATCCGTTACAACAATGCAGACTGTAATTACTCGTCAGTTTCGTCTCCTGGACCGTAGCGACTACGACCAGGAGACCATTACAGTTAAACTGTAATACTGATATCACCTCAGGTATTCTGACTGCAATTGTTGTTTTTGCTGCTGTATTTGTGGTGATTGTGTTGGGGAGGATGGTGATGTTGCGTAAGAAGATGATGAAGACGCATCATTATGTTGCTGCTGGCAGCATGGTGCAACAAAGTTCTTCGACCATTCCCTGTGATGACTCAGTCCAGAAGAAGTCCTGAAGTGACACCATCCCAAACAAGAGTTGCGCCTTAATTGAGTTGACATGTGGTGCAAGCGGTTCTGGCACACTGAGCAGAACCAAGGTCAGGGATTCTTTTCTATTCCGGCGCGGACCAGTAATATGCGGAACAGTATTGACGGAATGTGCTGCTCCGATGACAAAAATTCTTCTCTCAGAGGCAGAGGTGACAGCCCTTGGCCGAAGAATTTCGGATCATTCCGGTACGAAGATTGGTTATTGTTATTGCTGTTATGTGGTTATTGTTTGGTTATTGTTATTGGTTATTGTTATTGGTTATTGTTATTGGTTATTGTATTGGTTATTTTTATTAGTTATTTTTATTAGTTATTGTTATTGGTAATTTTTATTGTCATTTTTTATAGTTATTGTTATTGCTCATTGTTTATTGTTATTATTGTTGTTTATTGTTATTGGTTATTGTTTTTTGTTATTGTTATTTGTTATTGTTATTTGTTACTGTTATCGTTATTGTTATTGGTTATTGTTGTTGTTGGTTATTGTTATTGGTTACTGCTTTTATAAGTGGCTATAGTTATTGTTATTTTTACTGTTACTATTAATGGTATTCTTATTGATTATTGTTATTGGTTGTTGTAGTTGTAATTGTTTATTGTTATTGTTATAGTTATTGCTATTATTATTGTTATTGTCATTGTTATTGTTACTGTTATTATTACTGGTTATTGTTGTTGGTTATTGTTATTGGTTAATGGTTATTGTTATTGTTATATGTACTGTTTTCCTTATTGTTATTTGTATTGTTATGGTTATTAACTCTGTTATTGTTACTGTTATTGCAATTTTTATTGCAATCGTTATTGTTATTGGTTATTGTAATTGGTTTTTTTTTGTTATCATTGGTTATTTTTATTGTTATTATTTATTGTTAGTAGTTATTGTTATAGTTTACTGTTACTGTTATAGTTATGGTTATATTTATTGCTATTGTTATCGTTATTGTTATTGTTGTTGTCATTGCTATTGTTATTGTTATCGTTATTAATTATTGTAATTGTTATTTTGATTGATTTTGTTATTGCTATTTTTTATTGCTGTTGATATTGTCATTGTTATTGTTACTGGTACTGTTATTGTTATTGATATTGTTATTGCTATTGTTATTGGTTATTGTTATGATATGTTACTGGTACTGTTATTGTTATAGATATTGTTATTGTTCATTGTTATGATTATTGTTATTGTTATCGTTATTGTTAATGGTTTTTGTTATTGGTTATTTGTTATTGTTATTCTTATTGTTATTGGATGCTGTTATTGTTATTAGTTATTGTTATTTTTATTTTTTTGTCATTGGTTATTATTATTTTTATTGTCATTTTTATTGTTTATGTTATTATTACTGTTATTGTTATAGGTTATTGTTATGTTTACTGTTATTGTTGTTGTTATTGTTATTGATATTATTATTATTGTTATCGTTATTGTTATTGGTTATTGTTATTGGTTTTTGTTATTGGTTATTGTTATCGATTATTGTTTTTGATTATTTTTATTGGTTATTGTTATTGCTGTTATTGTTGGCTATTGTTATTGGTTATTGTTATTGTTGTTGTTGGTTATTGATATTTGTTATTAGTTATTGTTAATGGTTATTGTTATTGTTAATGGTTATTGTTATTGGTTACAGTTATTGTTATAGTTATGGTTACTGGTTATTGTTATATTTATTGTTATTTTCTGTTATTGGTTATTGTTGTTGTTACTATTATTGTTATTGTTATTGGTTATTTTTATTGGTTATTGCTATTGTTATTAGTTATTGTTATTGGTAATTGTTATTGTCATTATTGTAGTTATTGTTAATGGTTATTGCTATTGATTATTGCTTATCGTAATTATTTTTGTTATTGGTTATTGTTTATTGTAATTGTTATTATTATTGTTTATTTTTTTGTAATTGGTTATTGTTTTTTTTATTTGTTACCTTTATTTTATTTTTTATTGTTATTTATTATTATTGGCTACTGTTATTGTTAATGGTACTGTTATTGTTATTAATTTTTTCATTTGTTATTGTAGTTGTAATTGTTTATTGTTATTGTTATAGTTATTGCTATTATTATTGTTAATGTCATTATTATTGTTACTGTCATTGTTACTAGTACTGTTATTGTTATTTGTATTGTTATTGGTTATTGTTATGGTTATTGTTTATCGATATTGTTATTGGTTATTGTTGCTGGTTATTGTTTTTTTTATTGGATATTTTTATTGTTATTTTTATTAGATATTGTTATTGGTTACTGTTACTGTTATTATTAATGGTACTCTTATTATTATTGGTTATTGTTTATGTAATTGGTTATTGTTATTGTTACTGGTTACTGTTATGGTTATTGTTATATATATTGCTATTGTTACTGTTATTGTAATCGTTATTATTATTGCTTAATATTGTTGTCATTGCTATTATTATTTTTTATGTTATTGGTTATTGTTATTAGTTATTGTTATTGTAATTGGTTATTGTTATTTTCGTTATTATTGTGATTGTTTATGTTATTGTTATTGTTACTGTTATTTTAATTGTTATTGGTTATTGTTATGATTATTGTTATTTTTATTAATATTGTTATTCGTTGTTGCTGTTGGTTATTGTTATTGGTTATTGCTATTGTTACTGTTACTTGTACTGTTTTCCTTAATGTTATTTGTATTGTTATGGTTATTGTTATTGTAATTGTTATTGTTACTGTTATTGCTATTGTTATTGTTATTATTATTGTTGTTGTTATTTTTATAGTTATCGCTATTGATATTTTTTATTGTAATTGGTTATTGTTTATTGTTATTAGTTATTGCTATTGTTATTGGTTATATTTATGGTTATTATTATTATTATTATTATTATTATTATTATTATTATTATTATTATTGGTTATTTTTATTGTTACTAGTATTGTTATTGGTTATTGTTGTTATTACTGGTTATTGTTATTGTTGCTGTTATTGTTAAAGTTATTGCTATTGGTAGTGCTAATGTCATTGTTATTGTCTTTGCTATTGTTATTGCTATTGTTTATTTTATTTGTATTGTTATTGGTTTGTTATGGTTATTGTTATTGCTATTGTTATTGGTTTTTATTATTGTTATTTTTATTGTTAATATTATTGGAAATTGGTTATTGTTATTGTCTTTGTTATTATTTATGTTATTGTTTTCGTTATTATTATTGGTTATTGTTGTTATTGTTATGGATATTGTTATTGGTTATTGTTATGGATATTTTTATTGGTTATTCTTATTAGTTATTGTTATTGGTTATTGTTATTGGTTATTGTAATTGTCATTGTTATTATTATTATTATTATTATTATTATTATTATTATTATTATTATTATTGTTTATGTTATTGTTACTGTTACCGTTGTTGTTACTTTTATTGTTATTTTTATTGTTATTGGTTATTGTCACGGTTGTTGTTATGGTTATTGTTATTGTTATTGTTATTGTTATTGAAATTCTAATTGTTATTCGTTATTACATTTGTTATTGTTGTTGGTTATTGTTATTGGCTATTGTTATTGGTTATTGTTGTTGGTTATTGTTATTGGTTATTGTTATTGATTAGTTATAGTTATAGTTATAGTTATAGTTATAATTATAGTTTTTTTTTCATAATTTTATTGATTCATAAAAATACAATATACTATATCCGCGAAGCGATATGGTTTATCTGCAGGATGTAAAATTATAATATATATATGTATATTTATAGGATTTGATTTTTATTATTGTGTGTTTAGGAAATGATATTTCATTAATTTCTTTCTTTTATTTGTGAATTTGATTCATTAATTAAATGTATAAGTAGTTTATTGAACAAGTTTGAAAGCGTTAGAGATAGGCAGTGTGTTCCATAATTATTTTTGTATCTGTCCACTTGGAATCTTCCTTCTACTCGACGTCGGGTGTTGTGCATATGATCGAATTGTTTCAGATACCTTTTGTCTCCATAGAACTCGTTGATTAGCTACATTTGTATTGTAGGTGTTAGCATAGTTGTTGTCTTCATTAATATTTGCAATGTTGTTTACTGTTGTGTCGATATTACGTGCAGTTGTAGTTACGTTATTGCTATTGCTGGTATTTGTGTTGTTATTGATTGGTGTGATGATATTAGAGTTCATGCTGTTGTTTAATGTTAAATTGTTTTCATTTATTGTGTTGTTGTGTTGAATGTTAGTTGCGTTGTTGTAGTTAACATTTATGTTGTTGACAATGATGATGTCGGTAACATTCGAGCTACCATTATCCGTTGTATTGTTCTTACTAGCTGTGTTGTTGTAATTAGAGTTTGTAATATTATCCGTTGTGATGTTGTTAGCATTGGTGTTATAGTTGATTGTTGTGCTATTGACGTCGTTATTTGTTCTGCCGTATACCATATCCAGTTGTGTTATTTGTTTATTGTCTTGCTGGTTTTTGAGTAGAATTTTTAAAATTTGGTTTTGTGTTTGTTGTAAGCTACTGCAGTACGTAGAACTTCGCCAAGCAGTTATGCCATGCCTAATGTAGGATTCAGGTAGGGAAAAATAAGCTTGCTTAAGGATATCATAAGGAGTGCAGATACTTAAGTGGAAGAAACTATATGCTGCTTTTTGTATTTGCTATAGCCACTTAAAGTTCTTATCAACAAAAGCGCCAAGATATTTATAAGTTTTAACTTTTTCTATAACTGTGTTACATTTTTCTAATGAAGGAACAGTATTGCTATGTAGACATTCGCTATTGTGAAAAATTAGTTTTATTTCCTTTTCAGAGAGATGACGGGCTTTTATATGTATGAGTTTTTTTTTTTTTGATGCATTAATTATAAGTCCATTGTCATGTTTGGCTCATAATTATGTTTGGCTCATTTTAAATCTTCCTGCATAAGCACAAATTGAACCAAGTTTTGAGCCTTAGAGCACACCATTAATATCCGCTGTAATTTCTTTGCTAAGAGTATTATATAATTAAGTATTAGATAATTTTCGAATCATTTCAGACAGTTGCCTCTTACGCCATTTCTTTCTAGTATTCCCAGCAGTTTACAGTGAGATATTGTACCAAAAGCCTTACTGAAGTCTATAAATAGTGCTAAACAATGCTTATTTTCGTTTAAGTTTTTATTTATATGATTAGAGAATTCCCCAATAGTTTGTTAATATTTTGTCCTTTTTGGAAGCCATATTGATTTGGGTTTAAAATTTTATACTTTTTAAGAAATTCGTTTAGCCTTCTAAAGATTATTTCTTTTAAAGTTTCTCCACAACAGATAATATAAATATAGGACGGTGGTTATTATAATCGTCTAACTAACTATAACTATAATTATAACTACAACTATAACTATAAATTAATTATTATTGGTTATTGGTTTTTTTGTTATTGTTATTGATTAATGAAATTGATTATTGTTATTGGTTATTGTTTTTGGTTATTGTTATTGGTTGTTTTTATTGGTTATTGTTATTGGTTACTGTGATTGCTGTTATTTTTATTTTTATTGTTATCGTTATTGTTATTGTTGTTATCGTTATTTGTTATTGTTTTTGCTATTGGTTATTGTTATTGATTATTGTTATTGGTTATGCTGATTGTTATCGTTATTGTTATTGCTATTGTTATTGGTTGTTCTTATTGGTTATTGGATATTGTTATTGTTGTTAACGTTATTGTTATTATTACAGTTATTGTTGTTGTTGTTATTGCTATTGTTATTGTTAATGTTATTGTTATTGGTTATTGTTACTGGTTATTGTTGTGGGTTATTGTTATTGTTATCGTTATTGTTAACGTTATAGATATTGTTGTTATTGTTATCGTTACCTTTATTGTAATTTTCATTGCTATTGTTATTGTTATTGCTATTGTTATAGTTGTTGTTATTGTTATAGTTATTGTTATTGCTATATTCATTGTTATTAAAATAGTTATTGTAATTGTTATTTTTATTTGTTTTTGTTATCGTTATTATTATTATTATTATTATTATTATTATTATTATTATTATTATTATTATTATTATTATTATTATTATTGGCTATTGTTATTATTTATTGGTTATTGTAATTGGTTACTGTTATTGATTGTTGTTATGGGTTATTGTTATTGGTTATGCTTATTGTTATCGTTATTGTTATTGCTATTTTTATTATTGTAATTGTTGTTATTGTTATTGGTTGTTTTTATTGATTATTGGATATTTTTATTATTGTTATCGTTATTGTTATTATTATAGTTATTATTATAGTTATTATTATTGTTGTTGTTATTGCTATTGTTAATGTTATTGTTATTGGTTATTGTTACTGGTTATTAATGTGGATTACTGTTATCGTCATTGTTAACGTTATAGTTACTGTTGTTATTGTTATCGTTATCTTTATTCTAATTTTTATTGCTATTGTTATTGTTATAGTTGTTGTTATTGTTATAGTTATTGCTATATTTATTATTATTGTTATAGTTATTGTTATTTGTTTTTGTTGTTGTTATTGTTATTATTATTGGCTATTGTTATTATTTATTGGTTATTGTTATTGGTTAATATTACTGGTTATTGTTATTGGTTAGTATTACTGGTTATTCTTATTGGTTATTGTAATTGGTTACTGTTATTGGTTGTTGTTATGGGTTATTGTTTTTGGTTATGCTTATTGTTATTGTTATTTTTATTGTTACTGTAATTGTTTTTTTATTTTTATTGTTATTACTATTATTAATTTTATTGTTTTTATTGTTATTGCTATTGTTACTGTTAGTGTTGTTATTGGTATTGCTATTATTGTTATGGTTGTTATTGTTATTGCTATTCTTATTGCTATGGCTATAGTTATTGTTATTGCTAATGTTATTGTTAGTGTTACTGTCAGTGTTATTGTTTGTGTTATTGTTGTTATTGATCTTGTTAGTGTTGTTATTGTTGTTATTAATGTTATTGTTATTGCTAAGACTGTTTTTGTTATTCTTGTTATTGTCGTTGTCATTGTTATAGTTATTGTTGTTGTTACTGTAATTGTTATTGCTATTGTTTTCGTTATTATTGTTAGTTTTATTGTTAGTGTTATTTTTAATGTTATTTTTAGTGTTATTGTTTTTTGTTGATGTTATTGTTATTGCGATTGTTGTAAATGTTATTGTTGTTATAGTTGTTGTTATTGTTATTGCTTTTTCTATCGTTATGTATATTGTTATTATTATTGATATTGTTGCTGTTATTGGTGTTATTGTTACTGATATTGTTGTTATTGTTATTGATATTGTTGTTATTGTTATTGATATTGTTAATATCATTGATATTGTAAGTGTTATTGTAATTGTTATTGTTAATGTTGTTGCCATTGTTATTGTTATTTTTATTGTTATTGCAACTGTAGTTATTGGTATTGACAATGTTATTATTGTTGTTGTTGCTGTTGTTGCTGTTATTGTTGTTATTGTTGTTGTTATTATTGTTATTGCTATTGTTATTATTGTTAGTGTTATCGTTAATGTTATTTTTAGTGTTATTGTTTTTGTTGTTGTTATTATGATTGTTGTTACTATTGTTATTGTCGTTGTTATTGTTATTGATTTTTTATTGCTTTTGCTATCGTTATTTTTTTGTTATTTTTACTGTTATTGTTATTGTTGTTATTGTTAATTTTAGTGTTATTATTGTTAGTGTTATTGTTATATTTATTGTTATTGTTCTTATTGTTATTGTTAGTTTTATTGCTATTGTTAGTGTCATTGTCATTGTTATTGCTTTTGTTATTGTTATTGGTTATTGTTATTGATATTTCTATTGTTATTGATGTTATTGTTAATGTTATTGTTTTTGTTAGTTTTATTGTTAGTGATATTGTTAGTGTTATGTTATTGTTATCGTTATTGTTGTTATTGTTGTTTTTATTGTTAGTGTTATTGTCATTGTTATCGTTGTTGTCATTATTATTGTAATTGTTATAATTATTATTATTGTTATTGTTATCGTTATTCTTATTGCTATTTTTATCGTTATCGTTATTGTTATTGCTATTGATATTTATATTGTTATTGCCATTGTTATTGTTACTGTTACTGTTATTGCTATTGTTCTTGCTAATTTTATTGTTATTCTTCTTGTTTTGTCATTGTTGTTATTGTTACTGTAACTATTTCTCATTGCTCCCATATAAATCCCCCTTATAAATATTATTTTGAAGAGATAAGTCTCATATATATGGTGGTATTTTAATGAAAATTGTTCGAATGAGTAACATTAGTAAAAAGTTTATGTACGATATTTTACAAGGTTCAGTAAATACTTTCCCTTAGGCTGCATAATACCCCAAAAAAATACATTTCAATGGCAGAAATCCCACATAACTATTTGCAAAAAAAATGGTAATTCACTGTTACCGTTGGTGCGCCTTAATTCGCATATTGCGAATTTTTCAACTGCTTGAGACTTTTTATGTACTTTCCCAAATTTGCCCTTTTGTCTTTATAGCCTCCACCTCCACACACTTTTAGCCAAATGAACGATATATATATATATATATATATATATATATATATATATATATATATATATATATATATATATATATATATATATATATATATATATATATATATATATATATATATATATATTATAAATGTACGTTATATTTTGATATAGCTCCCACATAACGTTATAAAGACCAATTCCATTGGAAGTCGGTACAATGATTTTTCTATTTATTTTTTTTTGTGTATTTTTAAAAAGAATAATCTTGGTCCATATTTCGATGTAGCTCCCATATCAGGCCCCCACCGAAAACAGATTTCAGCTTATAAGGCTGGTAAATAAAGACCAATTCTATTGAAATTCGACACAATTATTTCTCTAACTGTCCTGAAGACATTGTATTAATTTTCCTTATGTCGGTCCATATTTTCCTATAGCGCCTTATAATGCGCTTTCCCGGAAAACGGGATTGAGTTTAAAAAACTTTTAAATAAAGATCAAATCAATTGAAATGAATATTATAAATTTGAACAATTTTGATCAATATTTTGCTGTAGCTCCCATATAAGACACCCTTTTGGAAAATAGTTTTGAGCTTGTAAAACTAGTAAATAAATGCCAATTCTATCGAAGTTTCACAATATAATTTACTTGGTAATTCTTGGCGAATATCGGTCCATATGTTACTACACTTATAGGATTTTTAAACTTAAATCAAATCTATTAAAATTGAGCACAAATATTGCCCTTAGGTCCTTTTTGCAATTAGGCCATTTCCTAATTTATTTACCCTCCACCACCACAAGATGTACATAATAAATGTACTCGATGAAATGAAAAATATATTTTAATTTTTTCTTCTTTTATATATAAGATAAAAAAGAAAATATTACAATACATTTTCTTTCCGCTGGGAAAAATAAAAATAACTAAAATTGAAAAAAAAATATATAGTTTGGCCTATTAAGGAAAATATTCGCTCGCAGAGAACAGAAGTGGCTACAAGTGGCGTTTTGGAGCATACAATTATACCCGGGAATAAAGGAGTTTTCTCTCGTTCCAAAACATCATCAGAGGATCCTTCATCCTATACAAATATTCTTTATTTATATATTTATTAAATTCCCGGATCGTAGCAGCAACATTGTTGTCTGGCTTTACAGTTTTTTGAACTTCATAGCATATGCTTCCCATATACTTCTGCCTTCTACCACAGAATATGATGTTGCCGGTGTTCCTTTTCCTTACTTTGTAATCTTATGAAGGAAGTTCTGCTGCCAAGGGTCATTAGCACTTGTTCATATAAAATACAATTTTAAAGTCCTTTCGTTTAAATCGCGAATCTGAAGTAGTGCTTTCGGCGTATAAATTATTTATTTTTGAATTGTATCTTTTATTTGCGTATTTTTATTGCAACCTTGTCACAAAATCCTGTTTTAATTTTAGTTTTAGGCCCTGGGAGCTTTTTAGGAAATACTGAACAATTTTGCTCACCTTGACAATTTTGTCTTCAATATCCTATGTTGCGTAATGCACTGTTAAATTTAAAGAATTTGCAAAGCAGCTATTTCCTCTTCACTCTCCCTGTCGAATTTTAGCAACTATATTAGCATTATTGTCAACAAAAAAAAAATAAAAAAATAAAAAAAATTAAACTTTCAGCCATATGTTTTTCGTCGAACTCTCCACTCGTTTTCAAGTGTTCCATTGTCATTTATATAATGTGTAGTTAAAGCTAAATAATTGATATTCGTGCGAGATGTGAGACATATTAAATTTTCGATTATATACTCTCAAAAAAATACATTTGAACACTCGATAATAAACTGTTAGTGTTTTTTATTATAAGGCAAAGTGTATGCTGGACAATTCGACACATCACTTATTTCTGTTCTTTCACTAATCGTAATAAGTGGTGTTGTTCAGCGATCATTTTTAAAACCTGTGTTATAAAAAGAAAAAATATTTTTTTATACCAAAATTAATTAATTTTTTGTTTTTTTTTTTTTTAATTTAAAAATTTTCTAATTGCCATACGAATATTTACTTACATAAAAAGACAAATGCAATAATAAAAAATGAAAAAGAAATATGAATGAAAATGGACTATGAAGAAAATGAAAGAAGAAATATAGACAAAAAAGACAAAAAAGATTGTGAAGTATTTCATATATTTCAATTTGCTGAATCGTTTAACTGAAGAATGGCATTCATGAATGATACAACTCTGCATTAAAGCGTGTGTTTCAACATGAGTTTTTTAACGAATGTGTGTTCTAGAGTCGATAACAATTAAAATCGAAATAAACAGGAAATGGCAAATAATTTCAAGGACATAGAAATAGTTTTACAGCAGCAAGAATTTGTTTAACCAACGACAATTGTAGATGCAGTTTGTTATGATAATGGTACCGTGTTCCACAAATTCAAATTTCACAATTAGATAAATAAAACCAGCAATTGATAGTCGCAACTTTATGAAGGTTGGCCCATAACTTGTTTTAACTCCCATATAAGGTCCCCAGCACTAAGGCCACATGAATGTTAGTACCATTTTAATATACTGCACTTGAAAATATGTTTATAGAAGATTCGTTCAAAAATTTTTTCTATCTACCTTTTATAACCAGCAATGTGGGGTAGGTATTAAAAAATCGACCTTTACCGACTTGCTTGTTTTTGTCATGCTGTCAAAAAGAAGTATTCGACTTACTTAAGAATATTTAAAAATCAAACGTATGACGAATTATCACGAAGCGCTTGGTCATACAAAATGGGGGTTGCATACCTTATAAGTTTATCTAAAGCAAACAATTTCATTCACAAGTACGAAAAGTTACATTGGTTACATTGTATAAAAGTAAACGCTCCACATTATTCGGTTCGAACAGTTTTGCAAAACTTTAGCCGTATTAAAAACAATAAAAGATGTCTGACATAAATATATTAACATAGTAACGCCAAAAAGAAATAATAATAAGACCCAATTAAGTATACTCCTGCATCAAATCAAAATCAAAGTCAATTTAGTCCGTCTGTCTATCTGTATCTCCAGAATAATTATCCGAAATTTGATCACATTCAGTTCATTAGCAAAAAAGTTGTAGACTGGTATTTGGACAATCTCAAAATACATTTTTTAATAAAAATTAACTGAATTTAAACAGAATTTAATCATAACATACAGTTATATGTACTTCATCATGGTACAAAAAATCATCAAAACCGAATAAATAGAGAAAACTGTATAGACTAAAATATGCTACGTTTTTATATTCCTCAAAATCAATTTATCATATAGGTCACAATTCTGAAGAAAATTTCTTAAAATTTGCCAAATTATATTTATTTTTATATAACAATTAACGAGTAGATTGTGTTTAGGTCATTAGTTGACCTAGCTTCCATATTCCCTTCCCGGATTTTAGCTTACAAATTTTAAACATGGACCTATTCTTTCGCAATTTTAACAATTGTTTTTCCAGCTGTATATATGAATATATATTATTAATTTGACCAGTCGCGGTCCAAAGTTTGCTAAAGCTCATATATAAAGCCCCTTTCCGGTAGAGTTATCTCTGTAACTATCTTGAATATGTGTTGCAAAAACTTTTGCAATATTTTGTTAGGAATTTGGTACAATTATTTTTAATACATATGTGATTCTAATTTAAAAATTATCTGTTCATATTACGTTATTACGCCTCAAAACTACCATTTGTACTAATAGATAAAAGCTTAAGATATTCTTAAATCTTGACCAATTCCATCATAATTCAGACATTTATCTAAACGCTGTTATGTATGTTGCATTCCAGTTTTATGCATGTTGTATTTCATATAGAAAATCATTATTTTTTGCTACAAATATTTATAGGTAATTTGAAGAATATGCTACCGCACTTCATTGTTGTTGGAAATCATCTTTATTGTTTTTTACTTGCAATTTATACATGTAGTACTCTTTGTATATTGTGTTTTTATGTTTCAATATTTTTTTTACTTTTTTATACCCTCCACCACCACAAGTGGTGAGGGTATATTAAGTTTGTCATTCTGTATGTAACGCCAAGAAGGAATCATCTCAGACCCAACAATGTATATATATTATTGCATCAAATCAAAAACTGAGTCGATTTAGCTATGTCCGTCTGTCCGTCTGTCTGTCTGTTGGAAACATTCTCACGCCTAGAATAATTGACCGAATTCAATAAAACTTGGCCACATTGTTTGTTATTGTCCTAAGCAGTTTGCTATTTAAAACCAGCTATATTAATTTATAAGCAAGGCAGTTATAGACCGATATCTGAAAAAACCTCAAAATTTCGAAAATGAACTATTAAAATTTCTTCTAAAAATGTAATTAATTTTAGCATAAAATTGCACGTGCTTCATCATCGTGCAAAAAATTATCAAAATCTGATTAACCAGAAAAAAGTTATAGGCTATAATATCCAAAATTTTGATACACCCCAAACTCTTTGTGCCATATGGGCCGCAATTCTTAAGATAATTTACTAAAATTTGTCACAACTATTTTTTTAACCATTCTTAATATACGTTATAAACTTAATTAACATTGGTCCATATTTTGATATAGCTCCCATATAATGCCCCTTCTCGGAATATGATTTATAGCTTATAACACTTTTAAATTTGAACCATTTCTATTGAAATTTGGCATAATTAATTTTTTAACTATTTTAAATATATGTTATAAATTTTGTTAACATGGGTCCATGTTTTGATATAGCTCCCATATAAGGACCTTTCCCGGAATATGATTTATAGCTCATAAAACTTTTAAATTGAAACCAATTCTATTGAAATTTAACACAGTTCATTTTCTAGCTATTTTAAATATATGTTATAAATTTTATTAACATGGGTCCATATTTTGATATAGCTCCCATATAAGGCCCTTTCCCGGAATATGATTTATAGCTCAAAAAAATCTTTAATTGGAACCAATTCTATTGAAATTTGACACAGTTAATTTTCTAGCTATTTTAAATATATGTTAAAAATTTTATTAACATGGGTCCATATTATGATATAGCTCCCATATAAGGCCCCTTCCCGGAATATGATTTACAGCTTATAACACTTTTAGATTTGAACCAATTCTATTGAAATTTGACACAGTTAATTTCCTAGCTATTTTAAATATATGTTAAAAATTTTATTAACATGGGTCCATATTTTAATATAGCTCCCATATAAGGCCCCTTCCCGAATATGATTTATAGCTCATAAAACTCTTAAATTGTAACCACAGTTAATTTTCTAGCTATTTTAAATATATGTTATAAATTTTATTAACATGTAAATATGCATTATACATTTTGTTAACATGGGTCCATATTTTGATATAGCTCCATTATAACGCCCCTTCTCGAGTAAATAAAGACCAATTCTATTGAATGTCGACACAATTATTTTGCTAACTCTTCTGAAGATATTATATTAATTTGCCCTATATCGGTCCAAATTTTCCTATAGCTCGCTTATAACGAGATTTCCCGGAAAACGGATTTGAGTTTATAAAACATTTAAATAAAGATCAATTCCATTAAAATTTAGCACAATGATTTTTCTAACTATAATCAAAGTATATTATAAATATGAACAATCTTGGTCCAAATTTTGCTGTAGCTCCCATATAAGACCCCTTCCCGGAAAATAGTTTTGAGCTTATAACAAGCATATTTTTTGTTTTTATACGCTCCACAGTACAAGTGGTAGAGAGAGAATATTAACTTTGTCATTCTGTGTGTAACGCTAAGAATGAATTATTTCAGACCCCATAATGTATATATTCTTGCATCAAGTCAAAATCTCAGTCGATTTTCGTCAATCTCTTTGTCTGCTCACATCCACAAAAATTAACAGAGCTCAATGAAATTTGGTAGAAAAAAGGCAGTTCAGTAGAAAAATTTTATAGCCTAAATTGTAACTAATTTTATGACTAATTAAGTATTTTTGTGTTATATACATTTGTGAGTGTATGTGTATCTATGGAACCTAACGTATAAACTTTACACGAATTTGTGGTGGAGGGTATTTAAGATTCGGCATAGCCGAATATAGCATTCTAACTTGTTTACTTTTATTTTTATTCAAATCTTTTATTAAATACTTACTTAATTTGATTTTTATTAAGCACTAAATTTAATAGGTTATGTGCCACGAATTAAGTAATTAAAGGGTTTCGTTAAATTGTCGCAAAATAAATGATAAATTCAAATAGAGTAGAGAAGAGAAGTAGAGAATTCCGCAATTAGATAGCAAAAATTTTTCCTCAAATGAAAGAAATTTTACAAAGTAAAATATTACGGAATGTTTAACCCAACTTGATGTTATCATGTCTGACATACGAGAAATAATTGACTACATTGATGAACATTTTAAGTGATATCCAATAGTTTACCATCCAAATAAGAAGCAATCAGAGCAGCATCCGATGCTGCAAGTGAATTTCCGACGCTTAATATTTAACGTCCAAAATTATTAGAAATTGTTGATAAAACAGAAGAACGTATTACCAATTTTGAAGTGAACAATTTTTAAACTTATAAAAACGTGGATAATTAAGGTGTGAATAATTTTTCTTTAAATTTTTTTAAATGTGGAAAGACTTATTTGAAAACTCAATTTATTGAAATAGATGAATCATTTAAAGGAACTGTTCGTTATGCCAATGATAATGACTTGAAAATAAAGGGAATTGAAACCGTTCAATAAAATGTAAAAGTTAATAATCAATTTAAAATTATTCATCTCCCAAAAACTTTTATAACACCTAATTTAAGTAGTGATCTTTTTTAGTAAAGCTATGGACGATGGTCTGAAAATAATATATAATATTTACGAATTAATACAAATAGATTTATATGCTTTAATTTTCCACTTTTATAGACGGCAAATTGGAAGCAAAGCATTTGTCCTTGATAAAAAAATAAGGAAAATTTCAGTAGCTACCTAGAAGTACTCAATTTAATAACTTATAGAAAAATGACACTGTCAATGCAAATTTTCTTGAATTGAATACAAATGAATCGGAGAATTATATCATTAATAAAGGTTTCTTAAATGAGACACAGCTAGATAATTGCTTGACAAGTGATGAGGAAGTGGAAAATGATGAAAATTCGAATCATCTACAACCAAGTTCATCAATTAAAGAACGTTAAAGATAATGTACATTATTTAAGAACAGAAAAGAAGCAAATTCTATCACTCATGAAAAAAATCCTAAAAACTTAAAAGAAATGCTTATGTCAATAAATGCTAAAGATTGGATATTTGCAGTTGAAAAATAATATACTTCCTTAAGTAATCAGACTTGGGAACTTGTAGATTTGCCAAAGGGATGAAGTACTATCGGCTGTAAGTGGGTTTTTAAAACAATATTGACACCAAATGACAAAAAAGACAAACGAAAACGCGATTAGTAGCAAAAGGTTACAGTAAAAAATTTGTAATCGATTATAATTATCTTTACGACTATTTTATGACTTTTCAGATTATCTTAATTGTGATGTAAATGAGGAAATCTATATAGAATAGTCCGAAGGATTTGCAACAAAAGAAACAGAGAATAAATTGTGCCTATTGAAAAATCTAAATATGCTTTAAATCAAGCTGATCGACAGTGGTATATGAAAATTGATAAAGTATTAAAAATGTTTAATATAACAAATTCTAAATATGGCCAATGTATATATTATATTAACAATTCAACATATATTTTTATAGTAACCCTATATGTAGATGACATTGTAATAGCTAGTCTTTTAATTAATTAACAAAATTATTATCGGGAAATTTTGAAATTCGTGACCTTAAAGAACTTAAACACTACATAGGATTGGAAATTGATAAAGAGTATGGATTATTACATATGTCAACATTGATTTATTGATAATATTAGTGAAAAATATGTACTGTCAAATTCAAAATCAGTTACAATTCCAATGCAGTCGAAAATAAATCTAGAAAAGGAACCAAAAATTGCAGGAGAATTGAATAAAGTCAGCAAAACTAAGTATAAAGAAATGATTGGTTTTTTATTGCATCTCAGACATATTTTGCAGTGTTAACAAATTATCTCAGTTTTGCCAGGATCCTAGAAAGAAACATTTGAGAGCAAAGCTTTTATAATTAGATATTTAAAGAACAAAAAAACATTTGAATTTTGTATACAAAAAAACTTCAGTACCCTTAATTGGCTTTGCAGATACGAACTAGGCAGAAGGAATTCATGACAGAAATCCCTGTCCGGATTTTGCTTCACCCTTGCTGATGCAGCTATGGGTATCACGCAAAAATGTTGTTGCTACATCAAGTGCAGAGTCCGAATATATAGCGTAAGCAGCATCATGAAAAGTGGCTATGTATTTGCGATATCCTCTTGAAGGTATTGGCTTTCCTCGTAAAGGATCCACAACAATTATGAGTGACTCTCAAAGTGCCCAACATATGGCAAAATTTGGTGGGCACCATTTAAGAACTAAACATATACATTATAGATATCATTTTATTTGAGAAGCAATTAAAAATAAAATAGTTAAACAATATATAGTTAAAGATAAATAGTTAAAGATGGGTATATCTTTTAAAAACAATAATCGTTGAGTAGGAGTATTGGAAATCAACTTGTTTTTTACTTGTGACTTAAATATGTAGTACTCTTTGTATATTACGTTTTTAAGTTTCAATATTTGTTTCTTTTATTATTATTCAAATCTTTCAATAAATACTTAATTTAATTTGGTTTTTATTAGGAACTTGCATAAATTTAATAATTATAGTTTTTATAGAGGACATTTCCGGAATCGATATTTAAGCTGATGAATGAATAACTAGTTTTCTGGTACAATGTATTCTACTCACACAAATATTCACAAAGTTATGTGGTGGAGAGTATTTAATATTCGGCACAGCCGAATATAGCTTTCTTACTTGTTGTAACTATAAGAAAGAATAGTTTTAACTTTAAAATAACAAATATGAAAAAAATACATAAAGAGGCCGTGTGCATGTGAAATAATAAAAGTTGAACAAACAAATAAGGTAACGGGTCAAGATAATATAAAATGTAAAAAAGTTTCTTCATATTCTCAAATCATCTTTTGGTATCGTAAGAGACTTTGGAACCAATTTAAGTTTTAACCCGAAATTCTTCAAAAGTAGACCGGCTAATTTTCACAAATGTCACAACTCAAAAAGGAAATGGAAAGACTTTTGCACAAAAATAATTATACCAATTAAATAGGATTAAATTACTCTAGAAAATTTATTTCATACAATCAGTGATGGAAAATATTATTTAAATAATTGATTTCAAGGCTGCGTATCTTCAAACGGAAACTGGATGGGCATCTCAAGCGTCCAAAAATATATCAAAACTATATCGAGTTATTTTTTCGTATCGAAGTGTGCGCTAACGATATCATAATATTAGCACCAACTCTGACTGGGCACCTTGGAAATGTGATTTTAATTTTGTCGTCTTATAGTATATGTTTCAATAAGATGAAATGCTTGTTTTTGCAATATTAAATAACCTATTTGGACGCCATATTAATTCTGATCAAATTTGAAAAAAATGAAACCTTTCTTGAATATAAAGAAACTTGAAGCCATTATGGGTAAAATTGATTATTATCATAATTTTATAACATTTTTTCAAGATAATTTACTCTGGTACTTGCTTCTATACCTGAAAAACTTATCGCCTTTGCTTTGAAAAAATAAGATGAACATCAGATTAATTAGTGTCAAGAGACATTACAATTATATTTTATATTAAGCGGTTTGACCAGTTTAATATGACCGAAAGTTTGCTATTATAACGTAAAAAACACTATTAAGCATATTTAAATCTTATTCATATTTATTAGCTAAGACTGCGCGAGAAATTCAAGGCTGGGATTTTAATAATTTTTTTAGGATTTTCCAAATAAAATAATTTTCAGAAATTCTCGGAGACATTAACCACTTTGAACGGAACAATAAATTCTAGATCCAGTTTTTAAGCAACCGTGAAACTTCCGTTTGCGATTTATTAGTATAATTCTCAACATATTGAAATAATTTAATGTCCACATTTGCTCTCTGTTATGCTAATATTTTAGGAATAAACGTATTAATTGCTCTATCTCTGAAAAATCTCTTAGGAAAACATTGAGGTTAGCATAAAAAAGTTGCAAATTTTGTTATAATTTTCTCTATGAACTTCATCTTTCATGTTTTCCGTATTTTCTTATAGCGGTAAAAGTATTTGAGTACGTGGCGTAGGTGGATGTGGAATTTTGAATCTGCAAAGCAATTTGACTTACTTTACAGGTTCTGATATGGTGATGCTTTCAAGAATTGACATAATTTTTAACTTTTTCAATATTTGAGTCTGTTGTAATACACCTATAAAATTTAAATAAAGTTGACTACAAAACACAAAGTAGTTTCATCTAATAAGTTTGTTGCTGAAGTATCTTGAAGCCAATATCCTCCAATAAAATCTTATAAATTTATGTTCCTCGAAATTTCCACCAGGTTACGAAACTTTTGATTAAAATAACGGGAACATGTTATAGAATCTGTACGAATTAGATTATACTTTCGTTGGGAAGTATATGTCATCACTTTTTCACTGTCGTTTTGTTCTATAACTTTAGTCAAAAAAAAAAAAAAAAAACAAATAATTCCGGTCATTGTGATTGATCATAAAGAAAGTTAGAAATCTAAATTGCCTTTTCATTGCCATAGCCTTCTTCTTCTCGTTTTCCCAATGAACTGGAGGTGGTCGCATGTCTTTTGGTATATGGCATCCTTCATAATGTTATATACGATTTTGAACGTTGTTATAATTTTTTTAATATCTGTAACCCTATGACTTCCTTCGCAAACAAATAGAGAACTTATACTTATACTTGTTTTATACAAACAAAAGCCTTTGCCAATACGAGATCGTCTCCGAACATTGTGTCATTACTGAGCGAATTATTTTATCTACTGAAGCACTACATTGTGGGAAATAAAAATCCTTAGCATCTTCATCTAAAAGTCTAAGAGTATTTGTCTTTCTTTTGGAGCAATAAAGATTTTACACAAGGGAATGTTTTCAATAGGAATATTTTCCAAAAGCGTTTCTTGAGAATTTAATTCCTCAACTAAATCAGGTTCTGAATTCGCAAAGATAGTTCACGGACTAACTTACCAACAACCAAATTTGCTGGAACCTACGTTATTATGTACGACGAATAGTCTCTGTCATGAGACTATGTTTATAATCCAGACGATTATGAACAGAATGAACTCAGTCGAATAAAATGCTCTCGTAAGGGCATTTACTTCTTTGTCTATCTCTATAGATAAATTTGACGATTGTAGATCAAAGATACTAATGAACGTCATTCTTGGTGCTACAAATCTTTTGTAATGCGTTAAACCATTTAACTTATTAGATGTTACCAGAAAATGTCCCTACCTCCCCTTTATAGTTTTCAGACAGGATTGCACAATTTGTTATCGGGCGGAAAAAATTCGGTAAAAGAAAACGGGTGGAAAATATTTATATATTGTTAAATATTAGTTGAATCAAAGATCCCCACAACACAGCTTTTATGAAATTCAGCATCATTCTAATGGAATGTCTATATACGTCTGCAGTTAGGTTGAGGTAATATCAAATTCTGATTAAAAGGAAAAAAGTTATAGGCTCTAAAAATACAAAATTTTGATACATCTTAAATATACTTATTTTGATACAATAATAAATCCAAAGAAATAATATTCTTTGGAACAATTAATTTTTTAATTATTCTTAATATATGTTAAAAATTTTATTAACATGGGTCTATATTTTGATATAACTCCCATATAAGGTTCCTTCCCGGAAAATGGGTTTGAGCTTATAGAACAAATAAATAAAGGCCAATGCCATTGGAACTCAGTAGAATGAATTGTTTAACTATTTTTATGTATATTCTTCATTAGAACAATCTCGGTCCATATTTTCATGTAGCTCCCATATCAGGCCCCTCACCGAAAACAGTTTTTAGCTTATAAAACGAGTAAATAAAGACCAATTCTATTGAAATTCCACACAATTATTTTGCAAACTGTTCTAAAGATATTTTATTAATTTGCCCTATATCGGTCCATATTTTCCTATAGCTTCTTTATAAAGGGCTTTCCCGGAAAACAGGTTTGAGTTTATAAAACATTTAAATAAAGATCAATTCCATAAAAATGTAGCACAATGATTTTTCTAACTATAATCAAAGTATGGTATGAACAATCTTGGTCCAAATTTTGCTGTAGCTCCCATATAAGACCCCTTCCCCGGAAACAGTTTTGAGCTAATAACAAGAATATTTTTTGTTTTATACCCTTCACAATACACGTGGTAAAGAGAGTATATTAATTTTGTCAGTCTGTGTGTAACGGTAGGAATGAATTATATCAGATCAAATAATATTCATGCTTCAAATCAAAATCACAAAATTTAATATATATATATATATATATATATATATATATATATATATATATATATATATATATATATATATATATATATATATATATATATATATATATATATATATATATATATATATATATATATATATATATATATAATATATATATTAATATATATTAAAATAATAAAAAACCCAAAAGAAATTAAGTATATATAGCTGCGTGAATATTATTTGATTTAACCTTGGCAACTCCTGGTCAAATGTTTACTTTCTTTAATCTCTTTTGTGTTATATACAAAATCCATAGACATAACTTTGAAATTTACATATTATAAGTAATTTCTTTATATATTAAGAAAATACAGGATCATTAGATCAAAATTCATTTCAATTAATTGTTTATAGTTTTAGACATGCATACAAAAAAAAAAACATAATTTCAATATGAATTAATTACTTTTATTTTCTTGAATTATTATACTTAAACTTATATACTTTATTTATTTTTTTATAAAATAAATGTAAATTTTCAAAATGAATTGCTAAGAATTTTTGTATGTTGTGATTTCAAGTGATCGTTATGATCAAAAATATGCTTTGTTAGGGATTATCTTATAAAAATTATAAGATAGTCAAATATGTGGTAGGGTTTGTCGTTTTTTTTTTTTTTTTTCAAATCACCAGGTAACTTCAAATATTATGTAACGTAACAGTATTTTACTTTAGTTTCTGACATAAAATTTTTGATAATTATATTTGCTTCACCTATCTAATTATATATATTTGATACCTGAACTATAAATTGCATGCAGACAAAATAAATTAATCTATGTAGCCTTAAAGTAATAGTTCCGGTTCACGAATTCACTTGTAGCCGACGAGCCAGAGCCGGAAATTAAATGAATGCTCGAACATGATCTTATACCAACTTACATTTAACCCAGGTTGTATGCCACAAATTCTTTTAGAGTATTGTGTCGTCTTGTCTGAGGAAGAAATGTTTCAAAATATGGTAATAATTACTTGTTAGTTTTATACCCTTTACCTGACTGGGTCAGAAGGGTAAATATAAGTTTATCATTCAGTTTGTAATTTCTACAATTTTCGACTATCTTCGTCCGTCCGTGTGTGGGTTGAAATCAAGTTTATTAAGCCGAGCTGTTAAGATATATGATATGTATATTATACGATTGGAAATCCTTTCAAGAATTTTGTATTGATCCAGGGAAATTGCTTCATAAATGGCTCAGATATTAGATAATAGGGACCTCAAACTTTTTCCGGCTTTTTCTGTTTTTGGAAGAACTTACAACAGTTAAGGACTAAATGTTTGTTATCATCAACATGTTAATTGTTGAATTAGTTTTCTTTTGACAACAATACAATGCTGTAACAATATTATTTTTATTAAAGAAAAAAATATTGTGGTCGCAATATGTTTGACTGATCACAATTTTTTTTATTATTTTTTATAATGTCAATTCATTAGAATCGAAAATTTCCGACTATATTTGTGTCAACAAAAAAACTAAATACTAAAAATAAAGAAAACTGTATAATAAAACAAAAAGTTATAATTAAAATGAGAAATATTTTTAAATAATTTGTACTATATATTTTCTTTCAATAAAAACAATAATGAAAATAAACAAATTCTTATTGAACTAACAATATGTATTATTGAAATAACAATATTTTTAGTGGCGGTTATTTAGCCACTGTTTATTTTTGAATCTCTATTAAATTTCATATTTGTATTCAATTTAAATTCATTTATATTTTGGAGTCACTGCAACCACTGTAATTTTATATTAATTTCATCGTTTTGAATCACTGTGTCAAATAATTACTCGTTAGTTTTTATTTGTCTATTGTGTTTTTCTGATTTTGATATGTATCATGTTATGGAAAACAGCAACAACCTTTACTATTTTGTTCCTTTTCTTATTTTCAAAAATTAGTTTAGCTTTAATTTTTCGAAATAAAGAAATTATTGAAGTTGAACAAGACACTTATCCTGTCATTTATCTTACAAAAAGGACATTTCAGTGGCACATTGAAAACAATTTTGTTGAGAACTATTAAGTTTGTTTTATAATTATTTGTTTACATACTTGTTGTTTAAAATACTTGTTATTATTTTGTATGAACAATCATAGAATGTATTTTAGTTTATAGTCAAATTGGAAAATACAATTTTCACTCTATCACAATTTGTAAAACGAACAACGTCAATTCATTTCTCTGCTAACAGGTTATGGGCCCAGATCCTTAACATTATATTTTTTTTCTGACTGTATTGCTTTTAAATCATTTATTGAAATAATTTGTTTTTTGGTAAAAATGGAGGAATATTCAAGAACTCTAAGCTAGAAAGTTTGGAAGGCTAGACTTTGTGGAAATTCCAAGTAAAGGTATTGCTACCTGCAAGTAACCTTTGGGACATTGTAATTGGGGTTGCAAAGAAGCCTGAACGTGATGTGGAAGAGATAAATAAATGGATTTTTTCGGATGCAAAAGCTCAGAAAACGTTGGTCGTATCTATGGGTGAAGAGGCATTACTTCATATAATGAATTGTGATACAGCAGCAGAAATGTGGTCAGTTCTGGAAAGCGTGTATGAACAAAAGTCTGAAACATCAATACATTTACAGCAACAGTTTTTTCAATATGAAAAGAAACCAGAAGATTCAATTTCAGTTCATATTTCTCAAATTCAAAAGATGGCTAAGCAGTTAGAAGATCTTGGTGAAAAGATAACAGATAACATATTAATAACTAAAATTTTGATGACTCTTCCAAATGAGTATAAACATTTCTTTTAATCGTGGGAAGCTAACGAAAAGGAAGAACGAACATTAAGAAATTTGACATCAAGATTGTGTATGGAAGAATCAATATTGGGTATTCAAACTTCAAAGTCAGAAGCATTTGCAGCTAAACCTGCAAATAAAAAGTTTGAGAATAGTCAAAGGAATCATGGTGCTAAAAGTCTTAAAGGTAAATGTTTTATCTGTAAAATGTTTGGGCACTGGATGCGTGAATGTCTCAATAAAAAACGCAATGGTGAGGCTTTTGTTGTTGAACATCTATTCATGGGAACTTCAGATGAAAATGTTTGGTTTGTTGACTCTGGTGCAACCGAGCACATGACCAGCAAGAAAGAATGGTTTTTTTCCACAAATGCATGTTTGACCAAGGGTTATTCTTTAGAAGCAAACGAAAATAAATGCGTGTTTAAACGAAATGGACGGGTCTGCCTCAAAGGTAGTAGAGAAAATTCTAAACCTTTTAAACTATTAATGAAAGTGGAAGAATCAAATTGCTCGAATGTTGCTATGGAAATAAATTCATTACAAACATGGCATGAAAGAATGTGTCATCAGGATCAAAATCATATAAAAAATGTGCTGCTAAATCAAAATATAAAATATTCTGGCTGTATTTTTTCTGCGAAGGATGTGTAATGGGTAAGCAACATAAAATACCATTTACAGAAATCAAAAATAGAGCTAAAGGGATTGGGGAACTAGTACATACTGATTTATGCGGACCAATGCAAGTAAACTCACTTGGTGGTGCTAGTTTTATACTTATTTTTCATGATGATTTTTCCAATTATCGCTATGTTTATTGTAAAAATCTGATGTCTTCAAATGTATTTTAAGATATCTGGATCGATTGAAGCAGATATGGGAAAGAAGGTAAAAATTTTACGATCAGACAATGGCTTAGAATACGTGAATAAAGAAGTAAGTGATATTTTACGTAAATATAAAGTTACACACCAAAAATCCACACCATACACACCAGAACATAATGGTAGAGTTGAGCGTAATATGAGAACTATAGTAGAAGCTGCCAGGTCTTTGATATGTAGTAAATGAGCTTAGTCTAAGTTATATTGAATCGAACGGGTAAAAGTTCACAGAAAAATAAAACTCCCTATGAGTTATGGTTCAATAAGGTACCATATATAGGTATTCTTCGTATTTTGGCTCAGATGCATATGTTGATGTACCACAAGAAAAACGCAGAAAGCTTGATTAAAAAAAGGGATTTTTGTAAGGGTTATCGTGTATGGATACCAAAGGGAAAGCGAATAGAAATTTCACGAAATGTCATAATAAGGGAATTTGTTGAAACTAAAACAAGGCAAGAGGTTTGTATTTATACGCATCATGACATTGAGAGGGAGATAGAACACAGAACAGAGAATCATGTTATAGTAGATTCTACAAATGATTCAAACAATGAATGTGAGGATGCAAAAAATTATGTCATTGAAAATGAAGAAGATTCCAATATTCATGATGAGTAAACTTAACATGCAGTGGAAGAAGGCTATGGGAGAGGAATATGATTCCTTAATGAGTAATTGTACTTGGAATCTCGTAGAATTACCTAGTGGAAAGAAAGCAGTTTCTTACAAATGAGTATATAAAATTAAAAGAAATCAAGATGGTGACATTGAACGCTATAAAGCTAGACTCGTTATTCGCGGTTTTACCCAAAAAGCTGGTGTAGATTACGAGGAAACATTTAGTCCGGTAGCTAAATTTACTTTAATTAGAACCATTATTGATTTGAGCGCATCACTTAATTATATATTAACTCAGTTCGATATAAATACAGCGTTTTTGTATGGTGTATTAGAGAAAGAAATATATATGAATCAACCAATTGGATACTCTGATGGTAGTAATAAAGTGTGCAAGCTTAATAAAAGCCTATATGGTCTAAAACATGCATCAAGATGTTGGAACAAGAAATTCACAGATATTTTAGAAACATTTAGTTTTAAAATTAGTGATGCAGATTCTTCTATATTTATTGATAAAATTAATGAAAAAATAATTATTTTGGCTATATATATTGATGATGGTATCATTGCTACTGAAAGTAAGGAAACTGCAGAAGAGTTCATCAATTATATGAAAGGAGAATTTTATGTGAAGGTATTCAATTCACTTTACTATCTAGGAATGGAAGTTATTCAAACTAATAATAAAATATTAATCTTCGAACATACAGAAAGTTCTTGAAAAATTTAATATGCAAGATGCCAGGCCAAAGAACTAAGGACATTGAAGTGAAGTGTCATTTCATTCATGAAATGTATATTAGAAAACTATTTGAGATAAAACATGTGGAAACATCAGAACAAATAGCTGATATCTTAACTAAACCACTTTTGAAACAACAGTTTAATAAAATGTTAAACATCATAATGGATACATAATTCATTAAATAAAAGTGGAAGTGTTGAGAACTATTAAGTTTGTTTTATAATTATTTGTTTACATACTTGTTGTTTAAAATACTTATTATTTTGTATGAACAATCATAGTTTGTATTTTAGTTTATAGTCAAATTGGAAAATAAAATTTTCACTCTATCACAATTTGTAAAACGAACAACGTCAATTCTTTTCTCTGCTAACAAATTTAAAAATACTAATTTGCTCTTTATCGTCTCTGGTCACATTTTGGCGTCTAACGTTGAAAAATTATCAAGTTTAATCCCTGTACGGTCAGTTTAAATTCTAAAGACTTTGGGTTGTTCATGTTCATCATGTCGCCACTTAAAAAAATGTCATTTTTTAGTTCATTCTTCAAAAGTTGAAAAAGTGATTTCGACGTTCTAATTTTTACAAATATTTGTGAAAAATAATTTAAAGTTTTGAGATATATATTTTTGTGAAAATTTTCAAAATTTACAATATTTTTGGAAGAGGTGATTTATTACAAAGAAAAGTATTACCCGCATCAAGAACCAAATTGAAGCCAATGGAAGGGGAGAAGCACGGTCTCTTTCTTCAGCGGAACTAAAATGTTGTTTGGAAATTTTGGATTCATATGTTAAACAAATATTAATATACCAAACTAAAATTTAAAAAAACGACCCAGGAGAAATTATTAAGCCCGAAATTGAAAATTTGTAAATAGCAGCCAAAATAAATATCTAATCGAAACAAAGCCAAAAAATGCCAGCACAAAAGTGTCATCTCAGCATTATTATTGTTGAAGCTACAATTTCACAAAAAGCTGAAATGCAAAAAGCAATTCCTTCATTTCAAATATAGAAGTAAACAAAAACCAACAGAATTCATCATAAACTTAAAATCGATAATCTTTCTTCACTATATAGATCTTTGTTATCTTTTGGATCTCCTTGTGATATTGCAAATTCAATGCTTATTTATAAAGTACTTGGAAAATTAAATGACTACGCTAGGAGAAAATGGAAAGATTCTTTGGACTTTATCAAACTACCCTCATGGGATTACTGTTCAAAGTTCTGGAAAGGCATTTTTTTATTTAAGAATAAAGATTTTTTACCTGGTTAAACACTTTATCGTTATCAAATCGCACATGCATATTTTGCTCAAAAGATGACCATTGCTGTTCTCATTTTCAAGACATAGATGTTGCTAAAAGTTTCTAAAATGTCAAAGGTCTGAATTGTCTATGACTCTGACGCAATTGTCTATCGAAGGTCCTTGCTCGCATCGTGGTTGCTTCATCGCATGAAATATTTCACCTGAACAGGTACTTCTTGCTACTTCTATGATTCTTGTTCTTGATGGTAATGGCTCCTATCAACTTTGTCGTGCCTTGTTGGATTCTTGCCCTCAGATGAATTTCACCACTGATCAGTTTTTATAAAAATTAAATTCTCGCAGACCACAGAAGTTGCTAGCATTTAAATACTTTTAGTAAAACAAAATATGGTCGTGCACAAACATAAAATCTCAATGAATTTGAATTTCTGCTTTCGTTTTGTGTCACACCTTATATATCATATTAACCTAATTCTGAATTAGATGTCACTGAAACATTCTTCGACATTTTGTCCGATGGTCAAATAAAACTTGGCCCAAATTTGCCCAAATTACAAGAAACGCTCTTCGGATAGATTTTTACTGATTGCTATAAATCTAATTATTCTTCCGATTGTGGTTCTTTTTGTATGCTCTCGCTAGAAAAAGATGTCGATTTGATACTGTTGCGTTTTCGGATAATCGATGAAAATGGTACAGATGTTTTGACACTTGAACAATCCGAATGTAAAAAATTTTCGTGAATCATCTGGACGATTTGTTGTCAAATTGCCGTTTAAGGAACCCTGTAACGCTTTAGAACTTTCCCAAAATATGCCTCTCAAAAGATTTGCGTTTCAGAAAATTTATTTGTGATTTCAAAATACAGCATGCAAATTTCATGAAAGAGTATAAAAGATGCACTCATATAAATCTGATTCGTAATCTCCGACTAGATGTGCCTTTAAATCCAGTAGTAGGTCAACTCAATGAAGAATTGTGTCAAAGACAATTCGTGCCCTCATCGTCAAATAAGTCCCTCAATAACTTTATGAGATTGAGATTTCCTGTTTAAGTTACAGAGATGTACATTATTCAATGTTTCTTTTGTACGGAGGATACTCCTCTCCGATGCCCAACAGTGATTCGTTCAATGAACAAAAATATCAAAGTATTCAAAATGTTAACATCTAAATTAAAGAAAAACTAAATCGAAAAAAAGTTTTATATAACTTAAACACCAACAAATTATAAATTTGAAATAATTGCCTTAGAGAGTAAATTAACTTTGTCATTCAGTGTTTAACGCTAAGAAGGAAGCATTTCAAACCACATAATGTATATATTATTAAATCAAATCAAAATCCGTCTGTCTGTTGACACGCTCACATCCAAAATAATTGAAATTTGGTCTGAGTATTTCTTGTAGTCCTGAGAGTTAAGCAAAAATGTTTCTTAAATTTATTATTTATAAATAGACAAAAATTTTGCCAAAAATTATCAAAATCGCCTCAGTAGAAAAAAATAATAGCCAATAATATAACCAATTTTATTGTTCATTAAGTGTTCCATGTTTCATTTAAGAAAAACTTTTATATATTGTTTACGTCTGGAGTGTTTATATACGAAAATTAACGTATTTCTTGACATGCATTGTGATGGAGGGTATTGTTTTAGCTTTATTTTATTATATAGTTTAAATTTATGTTATTATATATACTTATAAATTAATTATCATTATTTGAAAAAAAACTACTTTATATAAACGTAAAATTTTCCTACATTTGTTACAAAATTTTCATAATACACCGAACTTTTGATATCAAAAACAAGCAAACCGTGTATTTTAGTTTCTAATTCAGTGTAAGTTTACATACCTATAGAAAAAATAGTAATATTTTTCTCATTATTTTTTATATTATATTTTTTTACTCAGAAACTAATAGTTTTTAAAATATGCCGCATAGTGGATACCAAAGTCAAACCGGTTTCGAATTATTCGAAACCAGTTTTCAAATTATTCGACTGAAAAACCCCGAAATGGTTTTTTCAGTCAGTTAACCGCTTTTAATGGATGGAACTTTTCTAGCTTTCACTAGAATAAAATTCAGCTTTATTTTTGTATATTACGCCATGACTTAGAAGTTTGTCATTCCGTGTTTATTTTTAGACATCATATTCTAACTAGATTTTGCTGTGCCCGTCTGTTTTAGACATAATCACGTCATTAAAAATAATTAAATGAGATTTTTATCCATCATCCAGTAGTATCCATTTTTACGTAAAGAGGTATAGTGTTATAATTTAGACAATTGCAAAAATTAAAGAAAGAGTTTCTTTAAAAGAAAAATTATAGCTGACATCTAGACACATTAATTTAAATACGACAAAAAATTACGGTATTTTACATTCCAAGGATAATTTGATATAATTTGTAAAAATCTGTTATTTTGATATTAGAACAAATCATACATATTTTGATTAAGATTGGGCCATTGTTTCATCTTCATTCCATATAAGGACCATTTCTCGGTATATGTTTTTTATTTGTTAAACTCTAAATATGTATTAAAAATAATTTTTTCTATACATTTATAATAATCGAACAAAAAACCGTATCGGAAAACGGGTTTTTGAAAAGCCAATGTTGCAAATAACTCGAAACTTTCACTTGTCTCAAACTTAAAGCTAAAATTAATTAAAATAAAGTAAGTTGTTGATCAGCTGTTACATCCAAAATTCAATGAACTTTATATAGTTTCTGCATTTGCTTTTATTATTTTCGTTAATATAACTGCTCTATGAAGCAAAGACAATTGAGGATTTACTTAACAATTTAAATTATAACATTAATTCTAATATTTTAATTTTTTTCGATAGCAATGTATTGTAAATAATATAAAAGAAATTGATGGTTTTAAATAGTGCATGGTAAATTTTATTTGATTTCAATAAATTTATAACTATAATGGAATAGTTTGAAATTTCTTTGGTCTACTAAATAAAGTATGTAAGAGAATTAATGTAACAAGTGAATAAGGGAATCTAAATATTATTTTAGCTATTAGATCATTCGGTAGGTGTGGGCTTTCAAGCTATACATCTGATTCTACTAAGATTGCATAACTTTGGGCAATTATTTGATTTCTCAGCTTTGTATGCTATTAATTTTAATTTAAATTATGTAATTAGATAAGGGACTTATATTTTTCAGTCTAGTTATTTTGGCTTAGTATGATTTTAAATTAGTAATTAATTGGGAGTCTACAAAAAATTTAATATATACTAGAACTTAAAGTTTGTAATACGGGACAACGAATTCCCCAACCGGCTGCTTGCTAGCACATTCAATGGCTCCCACTGTCCTTGTTATATAAATTGCGATTTAGTGTATCGCTTTAAAAGTTTGTTGTTTATTTTCATAATTTTTAATTGCAGGTGAATATGAAACGAAAACTAAAGATTTTTTACATAATTTGTATTGAAATTTAAGACAGATTATGAAGAAATCTGCAAAAAGTGGAAGTTTAATCATTTTAATTTTTTTACACACCTTTTTATGGGAAAATTTAAATCCAATTGACGCTCTGTATATGTTGGAATTTAACCGAAACCAAATTGCAAAGCGAGAAGAAATGAAAATAAAATACATTTTAGGAATCGTTATTTATTAGAGAATCCCTATTCGTCATAATCGAGGACCTACACAGTGTACAAAACATGCAATGAAATATATTAAATTCGGGGAAAAATTTATAATCAATCAGAACCATAACCAAGTTTATAGGGCTCATAGGGGATTCAAAATATAGGAAATTATGCTTTTGCCTAAAACTCAGTACCAAGTACTTTTAATTTGTCGTAATAACTTTTTTTAAAGCATTAATAGCTTCAAAATAGATATATAAATTTTTTTATTTCAAAGATTGTCATAATTGACAGATTCTCTAATTTAGGAACTAATATTATATGCTTAGAAGGTTTTTTTATTTTTACTTTTTTGCAGAGAAAATGGTGGCATATCATTGTATTCAGGCAAAAGTTTTCAGATATAGATTATAGATTAATGAATTGTTTCTAAATTTAACTCTGCTCCGAATTTCTAAGTATTCCTTTCTTATTTGACAATATGGGTTGCAGCACGGTGATTCACATTCTCCAGAGTTCTTTTGATGCAATTAAAACACTTATAAATGACAGGACCATTTGTCAGTGTTTCGTTTTAATTGACAGTTAGAATAATCATGACGTCCGCCAAAACCGAGACATGCTACGGTTCGGAAACAGTTTGCTGACCCATGACTATACATTGCACGTTTTGTACACTGTGTAGGTCCTCGATTACGATTGTATTTTATTTTCATTACTTCTCGCTTTGTCCCGCTTAAATTCCAACATATACAGAGCGTCATTTCGATTAGACCTTGAGGTTACAACATCTTTAATGTTGAGGAGTTCTATGTTAAAAGTGATTTGAAATATTAATTTGTGGTAGACCAAAGAACAATAATTTTAATTATTCATTACCCATAAAAAGGTGTGTAAAAAAATTAAAATGATTAACCTTCCACTTTTTGTAGATTTCTTCATAATCTGTCTTAAATTTCCATACAAATTATGTAAAAAATCTTTAGATTTCGTTTCATATTCACCTGCAATTAAAAATTATGAAAATAAACAACAAGCTTTTAAAGCGATGCACTAAATCGCAAGTTATATAACAAGGATAGTGGGAGCCATTGAATGTGCTAGCAAGCAGCCGGTAGGGGAATTCGTTGTCCCGTATTACAAACTTTAAGTTCTAGTATATATTAAATTTTTTGTAGACTCCCAACTAATTACTAATCTAAAATCATACTAAGCCAAAATAACTAGACTGAAAAATATAAGCCCCTTATCTAGTTACATAATTTAAATTAAAATTAATAGCATACAAAGCTGAGAAATCAAATAATTGTCCAAAGTTATGCAATCTTAGTAGAATTAGATGTATAGCTTGAAAACCCACACCTACCGAATGATCTAATAGCTAAAATAATATTTCGATCCCCTTATTCACTTATTACCTTAATTATCTTACATACTTTATTTAGAAGACCAAAGAAATTTCAAACTTTTCTATTATAGTTATAAATATATATAAAATAATAAAAGCAAATGCAAAAAAGTTCATTGAACTTTAGTTGTAACAGCTGGTCAACAACTTACTTTATTTTATGTATTTTTATATTCAAGTTTGAGACAAGCGAAAGTATATTTTGCAACAACTTCGATTTATTTTGAATTTAAGTGCATTTGTTGTTTAAAAAATAATGCAAAAGTAAATAAAGAAAATAAATATGGTTATCACTCACTCACCCATTGATCTCCTGCAGAAGGCTTGTCCACGATATCGAGGTACGCTAGATGTGTTTTCTTTTTTTATTATATAATGGATATTATGCATGAAGGTTTTAATCTGATTTTTTTTTGTCATTATTCATTAAGATATTTTTTCTTGTTATTATAACTTGTAATTTTATTTTATTATTCTATTCTTTTTTTGTATTGTATGAAATTTAATAGTGTTTTTCATTGACATCGCGACCATAACTGTAGACATGTGTGACAAGATTTACTATATAAAGTAAATATTAGATTTAATTTAACAAATAAAATTTAGAATATGAAATTTGTGATCGAATTATAACTTCAAATAAACTGGTGATGGAGATTTATATTTGCTTTTCTTTATATATATATATATATATATATATATATATATATATATATATATATATATATATATATATATATATATATATATATATATATATATATATATATATATATATATATATATATATATATATATATATATATATATATATATATATATATATATATATATATATATATATATATATATATATATATATATATATGTGTGTGTATCATTATATATAAAGAAAAGGTGAAACTTTATTCCTCGCAATGATTGAGTTTTTATGAGTTTTTATTAATGTTTTATTGATCTAATTTTTCTTGCACTTTTCGCTGGAAATTGGCTGATATCTTATTTCTATCGGTTCTTCAACTCTACAATGTGCTCCGCAATGTATAACAATTACCTTATTTTCTTCTGGCAAAAACGGTTCCTTTCCTATTAACGGTTTAATTTGCTTCCTTTAAACAATTTGCTACTTCTCTCAATATATCAACATATCTTCTAAAGACACTCGTTCACTGCAGAGCTTCAAAGGCATTACTGTACTGTTCTTTGGAACACTAACCTAAAGATTTTTTTATTTTCGAGGCTCCAGTATGGACTTTTGCTTTTGTCGATAACCCCTAAGTGTAACATACGATCTAGTTACTTGTATGCCTGAACCTGTCGTGGAGATTAGGAATCACCTGTATCAATTGAGTTTCCATAGAAGTACGACCTAACACTTACATAATTATATGACATACAAATAATAGTTTAAGAGAGGTTACAATTGGCATATAATCTAAGATTGCTAAGAAGTTTAATACAACCCTTTCCAAATACGCTGAATGATTCTCTAGATTCTAGTATGCCAAACAAATTTTTAGAATTAAACCAGATTTTTGCATATGGCATTATATATATTTTTTCTTTATTAGTTCTTACTTTTTAATTTTTTTAATATATTTTAACATTCTTTGATTATATAAAATATCTTGAAATTTGTGTTTTACCTCGTTTTTTACCGTTAACATTTTTAAGTCGCCATATTGTTTTACGAAATTTGAAATTGTTGAGGGATTTTTGGATGAGAACTAATGAGCCTCTTTCACTCGTTAAAGTTCCTGTTTTTTAGAGTTTCTTTGCATTGTGGAATGGTTATATTTTTCTCCGCACATCTAAACCAGAGAAGATTTTTTCTCGGATGGACAATCGTTAAATGAGCAACTAATGTGGTCACAGTCCCAACACCAAAAGTATGTTGTATCCAGCTATATACGATTCCTATTTTGATATCCATTATACTTAGATGAATTTCTTATGCCTGAATCTGAATTCAAACTTTGGTTATGAAAGGAGGTATTTCTATTAACATACAAATTTTTGTGGTTCTCAAATTAAAATTTGTACTCTTAAATGAATTGCGGTTTAACATTAATACATGCTCTTATCTCGTGGCTAAATTATTAAAATCTACAGAAGTAGATGGAGCTTTTTGAGTACCGCTAGGCACAATAATACTTTCATTGTCGTTTCCCATATTACAATTTACTTCGCTGGTACTTAAGAAGTTGGTAAACTCTTGTTGGACTTTTATTTATTTTTTAAATTGCCTTATTTGATTCGTAAATAAGTTAGTAAAACTATACAAATTAAAGTTGGGAAATTAAATTTTAAATTTGCGAACTTTTCTTTTTCGATCCGTTTGAATCCTTACTGGATTTAAATAACCAGTTCTAGTAAACATTTTTCAATGAACTATGCAATAAATATACAAATGTTAAAGCAAAATCGTTTAAGTAAAAATAGTTATAGACCAATATCAGACTTCTTAAAGAACTTACATGTGTTATGAATTAATAATGAGATTAAAAATATGTTTACCTCTAAATCTATAATAACAAAAATTCGTGAAATTCGAAGTATGGATAAATTCTAAAAACCAATATATTACTACGTTGCTATCGCAGCAACAGTATAGATAAAAAATGTTACAGGAAATTTCATGAAATTTCACAAATACACATGGCCTTAACAATAAAATATTTAAACAACAGTTTGGAAGAAAATATAATAACACTTATTTTGAAAACTACAACAGTAAAATTAAAAAAAATTTCTTGGAAAATATTACAGATTTTCAACATACAAACTAAATAGATATTGTATTCTGTTTACAGTGTATAGTGGGGCAGAAACTATTTTTTTCAATTAATCTATAAATTTTGAACGGCTGTATGAATTTGCATGAAATTTAACTTGATGATACATGCTTAAATATGATATTTGAATCTTCAACTTCAAAAATTTTTCAAGATCTTGATTCAGTATTTTATAATGTATCCGAAAGTATTGCTCTTATATTACTTAAATTTTAATAAGGTTAGTATTTATATCTATTTTAGAAATAATTAATTTACAATTTCAAAATTAAAACAAGTAACAGTAATATATACCACTACTAATATCGGCCCATATAGCAAAATATGGACCGATATTAGTAAAATTAATAACAGATATTCCAGACAGTTAGATAAATATTTGAGCCGATTTTGTTATTATTTATAAGATTAAAGTTGTTTTCCGGAAAGGGGCTTTATATGGGAGCTATATCGTAATGTGAACTAATATTGGTCAAATTATTAAAAAATATAAAAGGCAGATAAAAAACTGTTCCGAATTTCAGCAGAATTGATTCAAATTTAAGAGTTTTATAAACTTAAACAATATTCCGGGAAGGAGCCTTTTACGAGAGCTAAGTCAAATAATAGGTTCTTTGTGTTTATTGCTATATGAAAAATTTCAAACATTGTGACACAAAAATTTCGAGGTATATAAAAATTGTTCATATTTTAGCCTATGACTTTTCTTCTATTGATCAGATTTTGATCATTTTTTGTGCGATAATGAAGTGTATTAAGCTTTGTGTTATGGTTATTTTTTTAAATCCAATTTTTGATAATAAACTGATAAAGCTGGGTTTAAATAGGAAACTGTTTAAGATAACATGAAACAATGTCACAATTATTGTAGGCGTAAGAATGTTTCCATAAGACAGACAGATGGACAGAGTTTGATTTGATGCAGTATTATATATACTTATTGGGAATATATATATATATATATATATATATATATATATATATATATATATATATATATATATATATATATATATATATATATATATATATATATATATATATATATATATATATATATATATATATATATATATATATACTACTTCATAATCATTCCGAAAATTATCAGTAGAAAAAAGTTATAGCAAAAAATATAACTAATTTTATGACTCATGAAGTGTTCCTCTGTTATATAAAATAAACGTTTATATATTGTATACGTTTGTAATTGTTGTTTACAATCGATTTCAAGATGTCTGTGCATTACCTTGTTATTCCAGCAATGTTTTGTCTCCAAATATTTTGGGATATTTTTATGTATTTGAAAATAACAAATAGCAAATAGACACTTGTTAAGGTTTGTCCTTTTTACTAAAAAAGGCATTTGATTATACTTATAATTATGTTTAATGGATACATTATACATCTTTAATTGTATAACAGTTAAAGTCTCAGAATATAGTGTTTAAACCAAAGCAAAGAGGTTTATCAGAAATAAAATCACCAATGAATTGATCGATCAAAATATTTGTGAAGTTAAAAAATATATAAATTTATAAACAATAAACAATAACAAAATATTAATACTGGTCTAATAATCTCAACATTTTCGGCTTCGACTTTACCTTGTTGTATAAAAAACGGTTATCAAAAAATCTACATCCGTCCTTATATTCCACTTCCTACTAAATGTAATAATTGCCAACAATTCGGACATATTTCGAAGTACTGCAAAAATCTGTTTTAATTTTGCTAAAGAATTTCATTAAAAACCGATCGATGTGGAAGACGCATGCACCAATGAAATCAACTGCATCAAATGCATTAGCAACAAAGTAGATGATTCTAATAACTCTTTCAAAAGTACAATATTTATAAAACGCAAAGAATTACAGGTAATAAAAATAACTAATAAAGTTGATATAAAATAGCTCATAACTTCACCAATACGATGGATCCCTTGATTCCTCAACTGCTAAAATTACTAAACAAACCATTTCTAACTACAACAAAATACCATTACAAACACCAACCAATTCAACTCCTACATTTATTTTCCCAAATGATACATCTAAAACAACAACACCAAAAATGATAACTAATTCCGAATCTGAACTCCTCACACAAGTACATCCTCAGGCATTATGGATACAAAATTAAAAATTCTTCCCACAACAACATCAAAAAGATTTTAAGGAAAATTAAATTTTATTAAAACCATCACATATTTTTTAAATTTACAATGAGAATTGTCTAAAAAATAATCTTAACAGTTATTAATAACCAATAATATTTATAACATTTATCATTTAACATACATACATTTCAAATAATTAAAAAAAGTAAAATCTTAAAATAATTGCAATCAAAGAAACACACATTCACAATTGTTCCTGTATTCCAATTCCAATTAATTATTCCTTCCACCATAAGAATACATCAACAACTACGTATGTAGGTGTGGTCACTTTAATTCACAAATCACTTAAACACAGTCAGACAAAACTTATATTTTGTCTTATAAATATATATATTATACCCAACAAATACTTTAGTTTATATAATCTCAAAAATACCTATGACGGTACAATTTTATCAGACCTCATAACTGGCGGATTTAATAGGTCCCATATAAGCTGGGGAGGCCGGTCATAAAATATAAAGGGACAAATTTTATCTCAATATTTAGTTGATTCTAATACATACTTTTAAATAATAAATCACCTGCTCATTAAAATACGCATGGCACATTTCCTTATATTGACATCTCCTTTGGTTCACCAAACATCGCCTACCAAGCTGATTGGAAAACAGATAATAATCTACGAGAAAGTGATCATTTCCCCATAATTATATCACTTTTTCTAATTCTGACAAATGTAATTCTTTTACCGTTTTTGGATTTTTCATAGCATTGTTTTAGTACATAGGTAATATTATATAAATATGGTCATAAGAATAAAAGTATTTTCTAAATGGAAGATTGATCCTTTAATGGTGATAGTAAAATTCTCTTTGGATGCCCTTATACAATCAATCAACATTTCATTTTCTTCAGGGCCACGTAAGTAAGGTACTTGGTGGTCATCACAAGAAAAATTACAATTTAAAAATGCATGAACAAATTTTGGACAGAACTAGTCATAAAAATATGTATATCGGACATTTCTTCATTGTTGAGAGTAATTCCCGTTGAATCCATTTTCGAAAAGTTAGCATATTTGGGATATATATGTAAGAAAAAAGTTGATGTTTTTATTAATTTTGGACAGAACTGATCAAAAAATATGTATATGTATTTAACACAATCGCACTCTTCTTCTTTGTTGAGATCGAATAATTCCCGTTGAATCCATTTTCGAAAAGTTAGCATTTTTGGGATATATATAAGTGATCAAAAAGTTTATATATTCATAAATTCTAAAAAAAATGTTTTAGATAAATAATAAATTCTTATTTTATTTGAAAATAATTTTATTTTAAATATTGCAAATATTTCTAAAATAATAGAGCTTGGTCCAACTTTAAAAGAAATATGCCATAGGAAAATCTTCTAGACTATAAAAAAGCAAATGCAATGTACAAAAGACAAAAAAATATCAAAAAGAGAATCATTTACAACATTTATACCATACATTAACCTCTCAACCCTATTAGAAAAAGTTTGGAGCAATATAAGGACTACTGGATACAAAATCAGATACATTGTGTTATTTCAGTAGATAACCCTAAAACAAATATTTTAGACAAACAAATAATGGCTAACCAATTTCCCAAGCTTTGGTCAAATAACTCTTCTGATGAAAATTTTGACTCCAACTTTCGTTTACGTAAAAATTTATACAGTTTTAGACCACCTTTGACAACTGATAACAATAGAAAACGATAAAAATTACTTTGAGTTGCAATCACCAATTCCATCGGACCTTTATCGCTTAATTAAAGGGAAATCGACAATGGATAATCTACTGTATGTAGATTATAAGGTCCCAAAAGCCCTTTCATTACGAAATCATGTTACAATCATATCTCTCAATAAAAATATACACAGATTATCTGAATTTAATTATAAAATTTGAAGAGAAAAATTTCATATTTAACTTTAATTAACTTTTTTCAAGCATACAAAATTGGTGTCTCTTTTGTGGAGCTATACTATATGAAACTAAGTGCAAATATAAAGAAAAAGAATTGTCATTGGGTTAACACTCTGGAAATTTGAATGTAACTGTAGTCGATTATATTAGTTTTCTTGGATTATACATCAACAAAAGATACAATTGAAGACCCATCAAAATTTTTCATTCGCTCCTAAAAGTCAATTGTATCTCAAAATAGATCTTATATTAAACAAAAGCGCTAATTTTATCGAAAGATGATTACATATTACAATATTACGATTTGAGGAAAACAGAAGCAGTAATAAGTTCTGCTATAAGAATTGCATTAGGTGCTTTTCGAACAACGCCGAAAAATATTTTATTAGAACCCACACTCATTATCACAGAGAACATACAAAAAAATTGTCAAGTTTTCACGGAATGTATGAAACTACCTATACCACAAAAATAACTATCAGAAAATTATAGACCACCCACCATGGAATTTAGAAAGTGATACCTTAAACTTGTCAATGACAAAGTTATTGAAAATATTAGTGTATATTGCATTTCAATTCAAATCATTTTTTAAGGAAACACAATTGGAATTTATAACACATAAATTTATATAGCCTGACGGCTCCAAACACAACTTTTCAGCTTCCTTCAGTATTACTACTGAAAACGAAAATATAAGAAAATCTCTGCTACCAGAATATACTTGAATATATACAGCTGAATTAATTGCAATTTATAAAATATTATATTTAAAAATTTGGGAAGATTTGTGATTTGTACAGATTCCCTCTCCTAAATTAAATACATTAAGAACACCACTTATAATAATTTTATACCAGAAATATTAGGAACATAGTAATAGACAAAAATCTCAGTATAAAACTTCTCTGGTTCCTGGTCATTGTGGAATATAAGGTAGCGAATTTTCTGATCAAGTATCTAAAAACGCTATTATTTCACCCATCCACACCAGCATTAAAGTTATATTTACCTATTTCAGTACAATTGGCAAGAAAAATATATTTAATATGACTTCTACTTGGTATAAATCTATAAATTACAACAAACTGAATATCTATAATTTAACATTACCTAATGTTAACAGATCAGATATAGTTAAATAGAAAAGAATTAGATTGTTACACTCCAAACTGACACATCTACATTTATTCGGAATTGACAAACCTCCTTACTGTTATATATTAAAATAATATATTCAAACACACCGATTATTAGTTAATAATAAATAAATTTTGAAAAAGAAATATTCAAACAAAATTTAATACTCGGGTCAACTTACATTTCAAATTTTAAAGTACTAATAACAAGGAGAGAAATGAAATTGGAGTATTGTTAGCATAATACCAAATTATATGTTAAATTTATATGTTAAAATTATAATTTTGCATAGTATTTCTTAACAAATCAACTTTAGTATGCTCTTAATTAGTTATGTATTCTTGAAATCAAAAGTTAAAATGATTGCATACGGAGATAATAATTAAAATAAAAGAAATGAAATTAAATATGGACCGGATTTTAGTTGGCTCAAAATATAATGCTAGAATATTTTTGCAATATTATTATTTTCTAGTCGCAGATTGAAGTCGCCATATCTTGCGACGTATATCTGCTCATATTATGAAGTCGATAACTTACTTTGTTAAAAATTTTAATTTAAAAAAAATTTTACTCAAAATTTTGTATATTTTTAATATTAATTACAGCTGTACATATTAATGTTAACAATTGTATAGGGTTGATTTCTCTAATAAGTAGCAAAAATTTTAAATCAAATGCAACTTTAAGTATTTGCAAAATCAAAAGTTTTAGAGTGGAAATGACGCAAAATAATATTATTTTTTTCCAAAAAAATGGCGAAGTCGCCATATCTTGCGACGTATATCTGCTCATATTATGAAGTCGATAACTTACTTTGTTAAAAATTTTAATTTAAAAAAAATTTTACTCAAAATTTTGTATATTTTTAATATTAATTACAGCTGTACATATTAATGTTAACAATTGTATAGGGTTGATTTCTCTAATAAGTAGCAAAAATTTTAAATCAAATGCAACTTTAAGTATTTGCAAAATCAAAAGTTTTAGAGTGGAAATGACGCAAAATAATATTATTTTTTTCCAAAAAAATCGAGAATAACTTCACACGTCTATAACGTATATATGGACCAGGTAAAAAACATACTGGGATCGGCGACAAAAAATATGCGCTTGGTATTTGACATGTGGTCTTACCGACAGAAGCTTTTGTTCTACATAAATATTATAGTTGTTTTCTGCTAAGGCTTTGAAATAAAAAATGTCTCGTTGAAAACGGAAATACATCCAAGACCACATATTGGGTTAGCAGTTGTCAAGAAAATCGAGGACTGTCTTAAAGAATTCAATATAAATTAATTAGGGAGAACTAATAAAATATTCGCATTGAAATTTAAATAATACATATATTCTTATACAACCAGAAAATTCTGTACCAAATTTTACGAAGATCAGTCACCAATTTCCTCTGCGTCATTTCCACTCTAAAACTTTTAATTTTGCAAATGATTTAAAATTTTTGTTATCAATTAGAGTAATCAACCCTAGCCTTATTTGTATCTCATATTTTTTGATTCTCACAATATACACAATCAACATAAAAGCAAACATTTCATGTGTACACATTTCTTCAAACAATTGTAATAGGTATAATCGGTTATAACTGATTATTTTTTATTTTTATTAAAATTTTATATTATTTTTCCCGTCTAATGAAGAATAATAAAACTGTAATCTTTTTAGGATGTTGCATTTATAAATCCAGCAAACGTTGTATTCGTCTACATGTTGGTTCGAGAGTTTGTAAATGGTGAGGAAACAAGAGAATCGGATCTCCAAGCGGCAGTTTTAACGTGTTTATATTTGTCATATTCCTACATGGGGAATGAAATCAGTTACCCACTGAAACCATTTTTAGTGGAAGATTCCAAGGAAAAGTTTTGGGACAGGTATGTTGGATGCACACACGCACGCATGTAAAATCACTTAAGCATTTAAAACAGCAATAAGTTGCACAATGACTTTTCTATTGCCTATGTTACTTTCGGGTATTTTGAGATCATTCAGTGAAAATTTCATTAAATTTGGCCCATCCGTTTTAGAGTCTATACATTACATACATACATACATACATACATACATACATACATACAAACATACATATATACATACTTTACATACATAGATTTATAAGCATAAACAACTTTATTTAATAAAATAATGTAAAAGATAAAATAATACTAAAATAATAGATAGATTCAACATGGTGCAAAACTGCGGCAATAATATCATGATATTCATAAATGAGTTTCCAATTTTTCTATTTTGGTAGAAAGACTTTAATTTTTTAGTTCTGAATATCACTATGTGTATTATCGCAGTTGAGAAAAAATCAATCATTTATCTATAATAATTTGAATATATTTTTATATTAAGGTAATTGCATTATTAAGGTAATTGCATTAACATTAACCAAGATAATTATCTCAGTTAATAGTAAATTAAACATTATTACTTCCTATTTTCATTTATATATTATTCAGTTTCGAGTTTTAAAACAGCGACAAAAATTCTAAAGTTAGTTCATCGTTATTTTTTGTATCTATTAATAATAAAGATTTTTAAAGTCAAGGCCGACTATATAATAACCTACACCACAATGTTGGTTATTAATATCAGTTACGCAAAATTAATGAAATACCATCGTATAATTTTTTTCTAATTTATTCTAAAGTGTGAAGTATATCAAAGTGACAATAATTTTTATGTGAAACAAAGAAGTTCTAAAACGAATTTTTCTGGGGCGTTATATGAGAGTTTAAAGAAATTATTAACCAAACTACGTATAATTTTATACATAGATTTTTGCTTATATCTATTTCAATTTTATCAACAATTATCGCTATACCAACGTATATGTGAGATTTAGGCCCTGCAAAATGAAATGTGGAAGTGAACATGTATAGGACCTATAAGAAGTAATAGACCGTCATAACTTGACACTTCGCTTTAGAATATCGTAAGACCTTCTTTCCAAATTTCGTTAAAATCGCTTAAAATTTAGGACTTTTATGAGCTTAAAACTTCATCCGGGGTAACGCTTGTATGGGAGCTACCCGAAATATTGGACCGAACATGTATATTTCAATAACAGTAATAAAAATTGTAACAGATTAATAGAGTGTTCACAACGTTAACGTGGACGGCCAGCTGGACAGACAGACGGACGAATATAGTTTATATGATATGATATAATATAATATAATATAATATAATAATATAATATAATATAATATAATATAATATATAATATATATAATATAATATAATATAATATAATATAATATAATATAATATAATATAATATAATATAATATAATATAATATAATATAATATAATATAATATAATATAATATATAATAATATAATATAATATAATATAATATAATATAATATAATATAATATAATATAATATAATATAATATAATATAATATAATATAATATAATATAATATAATATAATATAATATAATAATATAATATAATATAATAATATAATATAATATAATATAATATAATATAATATAATATAATAATATAATATAATATAATATAATATAATATAATATAATATAATATAATATAATATATATAATATAATATAATATAATATAATATAATATAATATAATATAATAATATAATAATATAATTAATATAATATAATAATATAATATAATATAATATAATATAATATAATATAATATAATATAATATAATATAATATAATATAATATAATATAATATAATATAATATAATATAATATAATATAATATAATATAATATATATAATATAATATAATATAATATAATATAATATAATATAATATAATATAATATAATATAATATAAGAAGAACAATAATAATAACATAATATAATATAAGAAGAAACAATAATAATAACAATAATATAATATAAGTCGAAACAATAATAATAACAATAATATAATATAAGAAGAAACGGTAATAATAACAATAATAAAATATATAAGAAACAAATTTATTCTTAATTTATTTCAAAAAATTGTTTTAAGACTGATTTACGGCTAGATAGAGAGAGATAACCAAAATTTAATGAGGAAGTACCTTTTTAAGTGCTTTATAGACACTTTAATGTATAAAAATAGCGATTCTCTATAGAAATTTAAAGTTTAAATATATAAATAATAGATGAAAATGGCTAAGTGTAAATAAAAATGGCTAAAAAATATTTTTCCGTACAGCTGTTTATTTTTAGTTATTTTAATATGTTTAGCTTGAAACGATAGAATAAACCTTAATCCTTTTTTAAATTTATTTAAATTTGAATCTTCACACTTTAGGACAAAATCATTTTTTCACAAAATATCTACCTTTTGCTCAGTACAATAATGTATCTCCTTCCCCGTATTTCTTAATATGTCTCCATCTACGGTATAGGATGTATTTAAATTTTTTAAGTATTATTAGCATGTTCTTTTATCACAGTTTTCACTGAGGGTATCGCAAAATACTTGTGGATGTTACTGTTCTTCACAAACCAAGGTGCTATCGTTACAATGCTCAATATTCTGTACTGGCATCATATTGTTTAATATTGAGGTGGTGCCCCACAGCTGTATTCCTTTAACCCATATTGGCTTTAAAATTTTCTTGTAAGGAATCTTCCTAAATTTTAACTGATATCGCTAATTCGCCAGTCGGAGATACTATTTCTTGAGGGCTAAAAAGCATAACAAATGTGGGTGAATGGTCTGATGATAACTCAAATGGGAATTTGACTTCAAATCGATAAACTCAGGAATTTTGTATGGATAACTGGGTCAATACATAGATCTACCACTCGATTTAAAAATAGTATCAAACAAGACACGATCTTTAGGAGTGATAAGTGGTGATGGCCAGAATGTATGCTTGTACGGGGTCCTAGTGATTTATGATAGTCAATGTATTGATTTTCTGAGATTGAAAAATTTGTGGGTGAGCACAATGATAAATCGCTAAGTTAGAACAATCTTCACAAAGATCACACATCAATTAGTGTTTAATTCGGGTTTTAATTAGTTTTGCCGATCAAAAACATGTTCTTCCTCGGTGATACTCTGTATCATAAAAAATATACCCACTTATCTGCGATATATATCGAGATGTCAAATTATTCTTTGAAATTAACAAGTAGATATGCTTTGTGCTCTTCAAATTTCAAGTTCATTTTTATGTTGGTGTATACCTTTTGCGTTCCAAAAACATAGCTTAGGAGAGTTCATGGCTTGTTCAAAATATCCTGTAGTAACATTGTTTGCATTTAAAGCATTTCCTGCATCATATAGCTCATAGCGTTTGTGGAATTTTTTACCGATTGACTCTATTGTTGATTGATCTATTGTTGATTAAGTGAAATTGAAGTAATAAGAATTTTCTATTACTTCAAAACTCGTATTGGGGTAAGAATTATTTTTGGATCCTTGGCTGTGATTATAATTGGGAACATTCCTGTATATTTTCTCCAAATAAGAGTAAGGTTTTGGTTTATCATATTGTGTCGAATTTTTTAACTCCCCACTTACAACGCATACTGATGGCAATCTGTAAGAAGTTTTTGTTTTTCCATATTCCTGACAATTTACACATTGCGCGGATTCATGTCGCTTGTGTGGCTCTTCAATGGTGATTATTCTATGCAAAAGATACTTCACACTATATATTGGATAGGTTTGCCTTTTTCAATTTTAAGTCACCTGGTTCCAGATCAACTTTAAAAAGTGATTGTGGAATTTTCTCATAATTTCGTAGATTCATTACATTCTTCACTTTGAGTCCCTTATGTTGCAAGGATGGCTTCACTATTTTTTTAACACTTCCGTTTATTCCGATATAGCTTTATATTAAATATTTATATTAATCATTTATAATTTGAAATAATTCAAAACACCGAATGAACTTTTTAGCATCACTACATGGACCTAATTGTGTATACCTATTCAAAGCAGACGATACGGTGTGTGAAAATAATTTTGTTGTCAATTTAACTTTTTGTCGTGCTGTTAATACTTATTTTTGTCGCAATAATACATAAAATGATAATAATTTGACAAACCTGCTCCTTTGACAATAATCGTTTCTAAGGACTGTGATTTGGTGATCGTTAAATCGGTCTGCCATAATGAAATTAATTTCTCTGTAACGCATCTGTCAATAATAGTGTCTTTGCAAATAAACCGCTATCAAAAAAGTGATTGCGTAAAAGCTTTATCAGATGAGGTACATCCGCAAAAACAAAAACCAATTTGCTGTTTTCTCCAGGATGTTTGAAAAATGGTGATAAAATAAATATGCTCATAGACTTTTACAGTTGTTGATTTTCGAGACCTAATTCACTAACAACAACAACTACAGTGAATTCTATTTTGTACAATTCATGAATGATATTTAAGACAATAGTTTTAGTCCAATTTCCTCGTATCCTGCGTACCATTGCCACTTGTACCATTCTTTTGGGGTCATTCCTGTCTGCACTTCATTTTTTCGAATGATAAAACGCAAATTTTTTCTTTGTGGAGCAACTCAAATTTGTTTTTACGAAAAAATTTTTGAATTTGAAGACCTGGTTCAACATAAAGTCTTCCCGAATAGTGGAAGGTGATGGTAACGGATGGTTATGTTTACGTAAAAATGTGTTGTTTTTCACAATTTTTAAAAATGAAACTCATTTTTATTTCTACAAATTATTTTTAATTTTTTAAAATTTTGATCACAACAGATTGGTTCCAGTAAATATGGTAGCACGATTTTTAACAAATATATCAAAACCCCTAATTTGTCAAGTGGAAAAAAAAACACAAAAAATTTAAACTATCTTGTTATTTATACTACGGTACTTACTGTGAATGTGGATTGATTAGTTTGTAAATTTTGTTGCATACGTTTAGCTCCAAACTTGCATCTATCAATTGTGTGCCAACTGCTATTTTGAAAAAGGTATATTAACTTTGTCATTCCGTGTGTAACGTAAAGAAGGAATCATCTCAGACCTTACAGTGTATTTATATTATTGCATCAAAAATAACTCTTCTAATTTTATTCTAAAAAATGTAATTGGGCTTAAACCGAAATTAAGTTTAGCATACAATTATTCGTGCTCCACCATCGTGCAAAAGATCATCAAAATCTGATTAACAAGAAAAAAGTTATAGGTTATAATGTACTCCCATATAACGTCTCTTCCCGGAAAACGTTTTTGAGCTTAAAAAACAATTAAATAAAAACTAATTTCATTGGAACTCTGTACAAAGATTTTTTAAACTATTTTCAATGTATACTTTTGATTATAACAATCTCAGTCCATATTTAGGTGTAGCTCCCATATCAGGCCCCTCACCGAAAACACATTGCAGCTTATAAAACTAATAAATAAAGACCAATTCTATTGAAATTTGACACTTATATTTTATTAAATGTTCTGAAGATACTATATTAATTTGCCCTATATAACGTCCAAATTTTGCTACAGCTCCCTTAGATAGATAGATAGATAGATAGATAGATAGATAGATAGATAGATAGAAAGATAGATAGATAGATAGATAGATAGATAGATAGATAGATAGATAGATGTATAGATAGATAGATAGATAGATAGATAGATAGATAGATAGATAGATAGTTAGATAGATCGATAGATAGATAGATAGATAGATAGATAGATAGATAGATAGATAGATAGATGTATAGATAGATAGATGTATAGATAGATAGATAGTTAGATAGATCGATAGATAGATAGATAGATAGATAGATAGATAGATAGATAGATAGATAGATAGATAAATAGATAGATAGATAGATAGATAGATAGATAGATTGATATATAGATAGATAGACAGATAGATAGTTAGACAGTTAGACAGTTTGACAGTTTGATATATATATATTTCTATAAATAATTATATATATATATATATATATATATATATATATATATATATATATATATATATATATATATATATATATATATATATATATATATATATATATATATATATATATATATATATATATATATATATATATATATATCGTATATATATGAACTATAATATATAATAATTGTTTTAACCAATTATTTAATTTATGGAAATTGGTCCTATCATATTTGTATATTCAATAATAAAATTCTTATAATTTTAATCAATTTTTTTTATATTAGAAATAAATAATATTAATAACTCGATTAATTAATACAATAATGAAAATAATTAAAAATCTCATCATTTTTTATTAATTTTATAATCGAAATTATTTAGGGTTATTTTTCCTGTATCTTACTAATTCCTTTGAAAAAAGCTATTCATGGCAAAATTTGTAGGCGCCATGTAAGTAAAAATTTTCGATTATCACTTACCATATCGATGTGATTCATGATTGTTTGCCATTTGGTTAGATTTACAAATACAACATGTACATTTTCATAGATTTACCAAAAAGTATTTATTAAAATACAAACAGTAAATGTAAACATTTTTTAAATGTACACGTGTAATCATTTAAAATACATTTAATAATTATATTGAAATGAGCCTTTTTGTATGTTATAACACTTAATGATTGTTTAAATAATTTCTTATATTTTTTCTAGATGCCTTGTAATTGTAAACCGTTTAAGTAATAAAATGTTGAAAATAAACGCAGAACCAGGTTTTTTTACAGAAGTTTTTACAGAACTTAAATCATGCGGACAACTTTCAAATGCCGAAAAGAAGTCTATGTCATGTGGCGCTGCTTGACGTATTAACGAACATAAAATAACTGCAAAAATTTCATTACCAGCACAAGTTAAATACCACTGTAATGGACAAATGAAAGTATTGTAAATAAAGAATTAAAAATAAAATAATAAATAAGTAGATATTTATATATACTTAACACAGTTTTGAAACTTCGTCATATTGATATGTACCTACATTTATCATTGCTTAATCATTTGATTTGCAATAACATATTTATGATGTAACATTCCAAGAAGAAATTTCAAAACTGTGTTTGATATGTTAATGCTGAGTTTTAGAAAAAAAAACTGTTTTCATTTGTGTGATATTGAAAGAATTAATATATTTTTTAAGTGTTTTAAAATAAAACACAGTTTTGAACGAAGGCAATGATCAAAGTCGATGTATATTGATGTTACACTTATTATAACAATTCCATCGTATATGTGAAATTTTGACTTTAATAGTGATATTTGGGAGGGGTTTGTATGGGACCTATGAGAAATAATGAATCAACCCTCGCATATTTTGGCACATCGTTTTTGTATATTGTACACAAAATATTTTACACTATGTTTTGTGTTACTTCTAAGTTTACAAATTGTATTTTGTTTAATTATTTTATTTGCTTCTTCTATGTAAAGTGTTGTTGTTTATTGTTCAAATATATCAAAACTAAAACTAAACAAATTTCTTCATACCTAAGGAAGAAATTTATAAACAAAGAGAAAATAATTAATTAATATTGGAAAATACATTAATTAATATTGAAAACGGGTGCTGTATCATTTAATTTTAAAACATCCCGACTCACATGACTAAATTTTTAAATTTACTAAGTCATTAACTGCTATAAACAGTATTAAGTTACTTTTTTCATTTTTCTTATTACATAGTTTAAATTTTAACCAATCACCTTGGTTAAAACAGTTACATCTTTAAATGACTATCATAGAACGGGGGGACATTCGAAAAAATTTTCAAATTATTAAATAACACAGTTTATGGAAAACAATGGAAAATGAAAAGAAAAAATATTAAAATTGTCGTACTGTTTTCAATGGAAAAATAAATACTTAAAGGAAATGAACAAAAGAAACAAATGACAGAGACCTGAATTAGACCAGAAGGAAGGCATCATGGTCGTGGTAAAAGATGAAAATCTTTTGCCGAATTCTTGGCGATTTGATCCTGAGTCTATTAGCTGATCTTGTAATGGCCAGTTTTCGAATAATTGGCTGCATGGTATGCCGTACTATAAGTACAAAAGTAAACAACATTAGTGTATTTAAATGATTAGAATAAATATTAATTTGTAAACAAAACCACGGTGACGATTTCATTTTTTGTCCAGATATCGACAATTCTACAGTACTGGTCAGTTTATGTTCTACAGTTCTGGTCAGTTATGTTTGTATACGTGGAGCACATGTGAGAATAAATTTGCAATTTATGTTTTGTTAACCGAATTGATTTATTAATTGGTTTTGAAGAGTCTTTATGAATTCTACACGATCCTTTTGATCGTGTGTAGATAGACTTCTGCTGCTCCGATGAAATATTTACCATTAACTATATAAATGGTATCAGGACATCCTCGTTTTCCAATGAAACGAGAAAGGGCTGCAAAGAAGGATTGCTTTTAAATGAACAGCTTTAGTGTCGAAGCCCACAAATATGCAGACGTACCATTTTTTTATAAGACTACTTTTCCGGTGAAATTTTTGACGTCATAGGGTCCTGAGTAATTTACTGCTGTTGTAGCAAATGGTCTGGTCAATATTGTTCATTCTGGTTGCAATGAAACCATAATTCGATTTTGTGTGTGTTTTTTATACGAAACACAAATTTTGTAATTATGGATTATGCTTAAAATTTTCCCAATCGATTTTATATAACCAAATCTGATGATTGCTTTGGCGTCTACGATAAGTTGGCAAATGTGGATAAAATTTCTCTTTTTGTATAAATTTGCTTTAATTTGACATTTAGTGCGGCAAATGTTAATATGTCTGAAGAAATATTCCATTTTATCCCAAGAGTTTTTGTACCAGCGCTTTCAGATATTAATTTAACCAATCGTGGGGTAGTTAAGTTTCTTTTGATAAATCTCGTGGGTCATTTAAGTTCGATTTAATCAGATAAAAGCCAGCAGATTGTTGTTTAAATATGTTAAATCCTAAAGGATGAATTCACCTACTTGAATAAGCGTGCGTATAACCAGAAATGTCACAGTTGACATTGTGATATTGTATTTGAACAGGGTTTATGAGTATCTGTCTATACATTTTTGTTACATTGACGTTGTACACCAAACGGAAGAATCTCCACTTCAGTATTTGGAGTACGAAGTATGGGTTCTGGATACGAAATGTCGTTCAAAATTTTGTTATTTAAAGACGGCATCGAGGCTTTGAAAAAAACTCTTACTCAGCTTTTTGGGCTTTATTATTGCATGATGCGACAGATAATAATTGAGAGTTTTGTTGATTTCCAGGGGATAAATTTTCCTCATATGTCCTTACTCAAGATATTCAACAATTACTCATTCGTATTGCTTTTTCCGTTCGAGTTTCAAGTTAAGTATGTGCTTGAAACAATTTTCGTGAAACGTATCCTCAACTTACTTAAAAGCCTGTTTTGAGGTCTCCTCCAACTCCCAAAAGTATGTGAGGATTTTTATTAAGGGACGATGTGTTGGGTAGTGAAATTTCACTCTTTCGATGATGGTTTCTTGAGATTGGTCCATCCACAATCCAGCCAAATACTATTTTCTGCGGCAAAGGGGATACGATAGACCACATCGAGGCCTATAAGCAGGTCGATAGGTCGGCTTTGGTGAAATGAGATTTTTTTAAATTTAGCGGTGTCATTTAAATTTTCTATGTTTAAAGTCCAAATTTGACTCCACTAATTTGACTGACACCGATGATTCTGACACCGTCTGACTTAAGCCTGTAACGTGATTTAATTACGCATGGTCGGTAATTTCAATCAGTTTTTAAATTTTCCGATACAAATATTGAATCTGATCCAGGATCGCTGATAGCTCTTGCCAGTTAAAACAATAATGTTTCTCGCTCGTTGGGAGATTCAGTTTTTGATTTGCGCTATTTTATATTCAAGGATGTGATGTTTGGAAAATATTGATTTGGTGTGGACTGTATATTCTGATAGTGTGATGCTGAGCTTTTGCTTGGACCTGTCCCATCACTGCTTCTGAATTTGGGTTTGGATTTCTACTCAATTTTTCCAGGCCATGTCGAAGCCTTTGTTGGTCAATGGTGCATTTGAGACTATTTTTCTAGCATATTCTACTGTAACAAGTGAAATAATTATTCAGTTTTGCTAAATCGTAATACGTAAAGAATCGAAAAAAGGTCGCGAAATGTTAGCCATATAAGAAAAATTCCATAAGTTGTGTGCGCATGAATATTGTCTTCAGCTACTGTAGTATTATTAGTATACACATTTTCAAAATTCAAAAGGTCATTCGTACAATTCACAAATTTGTTGAGTGCCATTATTTATGAGTCAAAAACTTTAATCGATTTGAAAAATTGATAAATAAAATATTAAAAAATAATTAATTCCAAGATTAATTACTAATTTAAATATTATATATATTTCCTCAGTAAGTTTTTAAAAGATGTTACTTCTTATGCCTTTTCAACAGCAACAACAAATTTAAGAGCACAACAATTAACCCTTGCAAGAATTTTAAATTTGTTTTGCTGCTTTTGTTGTTGTTTAGCGGATATCAGCATCCACCCGTTTAATCAAAATAAAAAATTGCTATACACAATATTGAAACAGTTTTAGTATTATTTTTATGCCCTCCACCACCACAAGTCGTGTTGAGGGTGTATTAACTTTGTCATTCGGTGTGTAATGCCAAGAAGGAATCATCTCAGACAATGTATATATATTATTTCATCAAATCAAAAATAAGTCTAATAAGGAGAACGGCCCGAGAGAAAACCTAACAGACTAAGATGCCGTGTTTGACCCCCCGCAGAATGTTTACAATTCTGTTAAATATAGTTTTAAGAAAAATTAATTTTTAGTATAATTATCTTCTTAAATTTTATTACTTTTTAATGTATTTGTTCATTTCATTTATATGTTTGTATTGTATATTATCTGTGTACCGATAAGAAACGTATATTGTGGTCTCACGCAAGTGCGACTTATCCCTTATCTTTCGAACATATGTTTCAGTGCATTTGTGTGCAATAAGGAATATATCAATATAATATTAATTCTAAATAGTTTTAAGAATATTGTGATTAGAAATAAAAAGTTTGTGTTGAATAATATAGTTAATATTTCACAAACACTTCTGAGTGTGGAGTGACTTACAACCACTCCTCAATTTAATTTTGCAGTTTTTAATGTTTAAACATAGTTTTAAATGTTTTGAACACTTGAATTTCAAGTTGTTTCGTTAAATTCTTTTTTTTTTTTCTTTTTTGCAGTAAGTGAATTATAAAATAGAATTTTTATAATTAATATTTAATAAAAAAATTTTATTCATAAAAACAAAGCATAAGCTTTAGAAATCTATATAAATATAGGTTTAATGATAACCAAGTATTGATGCAGCACCCATTTTATTGTAAATGTATATTTTGTATTATTTCTTATTCCTCTTTCTATCACTCTAGTTCCAACAACCAAATTGAACACAAGATAACAGTGGACAACATTAAATGTTATATATGTTATTTGAACAATAAACAGCTACACTATATTAAAAAAAACAAATAAAATAATTAAACAAAATACAATTTGTGAACTAAAAAATAACAGAAAATATTGTACAGAAACAAAACTTAAAGTTAAAATAAAAACATAAAATATTATAAACAAAAATGTATAAAAAAAACAAAAGTGAATTAAATAAAAATTATACGAATGTTTTATATTTTAAAGAATACAAAAAAGGAAGAACCAGCACAAAATACAACAAACATACATCCCTTAACATTCGAACCGAATAGTGGGTTTAATTCTAAATTTAAAAAAAAGGTAGTAAAGTGTTTTTACACCAAAAAAGTAAAATAAAACAAGTAAGAATGCAATATTCGGCTATGCCGAATCTTCAAAACACTCCACCACAAATTCGTTTAAAATTCCGTAGATATACATATGCACACATACACTCATAAATGTTTATAGTATATAACAAAGAAACACTTAATGAGTCATAAAATTAGTTATATTTTGGCTATAACTTTTTTCTGCTGATCTGGCTTTTTTTTCTACTAGACCACCACGAAATGACAATGTTAACATACTCTCCTCACCACTTGTAGTGTGAAGGGTAGAAAAACAAAAAATTTGCTTGCTATAAGCTCAAATCTCTTTTCCGGGATGGGGTCTTATATGGGAGCTACAGCAAAATATGGACCAACATTGATCATATTTATAACATACTTTGATTATAGGTAGAAAAATCATTGTACTAAATTTCAAATGAAATGATCTTTATTTAAATGTTTTATAAACTCAAAGCCGTTTTTGTGGAAAGCGCGTTGTATAGGAAAATATGGACCGATATAGGGCAAATTAATATAATATGTTCAGAACAGTAAGCAAAATAATTGTGTCGATTTTCAATAGAATTGGTCTTTATTTATTAGTTTTATAGGTTTAAAACTGTTTTTGGTGAGGGGCCTGATAAGGGAGCTACATCAAAATATGGACCGAGATTGTTCTTATTAAAAATATATATAAAAATAATTTAAAAAATCATTGTACCGAGTTCCAATAGAGTTAGTCTTTATTCAATTGTTTTATAAGGGGAAGGGGTATTATATGTGAGTTATATCAACATATGAACCCATGTTAATAAAATTTATAATTTATATTTAAAAAAGTTAAAAATTCAATTGAGCCAAATTTCAAAAAAATTGGTTCAAATTAAGAGTTTAGGAGAACAATATGGCTACTTTGAATTTATTATATTATTGTATCAAAATAAGTATATGTGACAAATTTCAGTAAATTATCTTAAAAATTGCGGCCCATATGACACACAGAGTTTGGGGTGTATCAAAATTTTGCATATTTAAGCGTATAACTTTTTTCTTTTTATCCAGACATTTATGATCTTTTGCACGATGATGGAGCACATACAATTGTATACTAACATAAATTTTTTGTTTAAGTCCAATTACATTTTTTAGAAGTAATTAGATAAGTTCGTTTTCGGAATTTTGAGGTTGTTTCAGATATCTGTCTATAACTTTTTTGCTTATAAACCGATGTAGCTGGTTTTAAACAGCAAACTGCTTATGACAATATCAAACGATGTGGCCAAATTTTATTGAATTCGGACAATTATTCTAGGCGTGAGAATGTTTCCAACAGACAGACAGACAGACAGAAGGACATAGCTAAATTAACTCAGTTTTTGATTTGATGCAATAATATATATATACATTGTAAGGTCTAAGATGTTTCCTTTTTGACATTACACTCGGAATGACAAAGTTAATATACCCTTATGACGACTTGTGGTGGTGAAGGACATAAAAATAATAATAATAATAATAATAATAATAATAATAATAATAATAATAACACTGTTTCAATATTGTGTATGGCAATTTTTTTATTTTGATTTAACGGGTGGATGCTGATCACCGTTAAACAACAACAAAAGACCCAGATACAGCGACACAAGAAGAAGAAAAAAAGACCCAACAACACAACAACAAAAAAGAAAACTTGTGATAAAGAACAAATAAAAATTTAAAACTCTCTCGAGTGTTAATTGTTGTGCTCTAAATTTTTTTGTTGCTGTTGAAAAGGAATAAGGAAAAAGAAGTAAGATAACAATACTTACACCTTTTAAAAACTTATTGGGGAAATTAAACATATATAAATTAATAACTAATTTCGGAAATAAAAATATTGAGTAAATATTTTTATGTCGATACATTAGCGTTTACAGGGATTTCTGTTTTTTGCTTCAAGGAAGTACAAAAAAATCCTGGTTTTACAGTCTTCTCGAGCAGTCTGTATAACATAACATTTCTTACTTGATAATATTGATGATAATATTCTGCCAGGACATCTTTTGCAGTATTTTTCTATAAAAGGTGATAGTTCTTATTTCTGTTCTCGATAAATGGCCCCAAAAAATCCGATTATATAAGTATTCTCGATAGATGACCCCAAAAATTCCAAAATCCGATTTAATTCAAGCCAGTTCGCCACCTTCTTAACGGCAGAAATCTCCGCCTGTAAGATACTACATTCATCCATTAGTCTGAAAGATGCTTTAATATCGAAGTCCACAATTAAAACCCCACCTAGTTTTCTTCACGACGCTTAGAACCGTCAGTGTACATACTGAAGAGTCATTGGAGTAGGGTTCCAGACATTCCTCATTCTAGTCAGGAATAATCACTGAAAACCCCATCTCAAAGCATGGTTCCGAGATTCAGTAATCAATTAGTCCAAACTCAGGAGCAGAGTGATGCAAGATACGGGAATGTCCATCTGTTCCAGGAGTTTCCAGCGAAAAGCGAACCTACGATAGAAGATCATTCAATAGTGACATTAATGAGCTTGTTCACAAGCAAGCGCCTTATGAATCCATAGTCAACATACAACTCCCGTAAGGCTAACAGAATAGAATACGACATGACATAATTAAAAGAATGCAACAACTGTGTACTCCCCAAACATTAGTGAATTTACAATGTAGGTATGTTGCGAGTCAGATAGTAGTCGTTTCGGAATCGACTCCTCTTATATATATCCACAACTCTCTCGAAAGTCTTCAGCACAAAGGAAGCCAAGCAAATCGGTTGGAAATCCTTTGGCTAGTTGTGACGGTTTTCCTCCCATAGATATGTAGATCACCAAGCTCAACATTTCTTTGCAGATCAGCTGGAATGATGCAGTCATGCATAACCTTCTCTCATTCAGGATGAGTTCTCTATACTTGTAAGCAAACCAGTTATCCGACCTCTTTGATTCATTGAATAGCCTATGGTTGGCTTGCCGACTACAAGCAATCTCGGGCGATCACCACGGTGGCTTTGCCTTACCCTTATGAGTGGTGGATGGACATGCCCTATTTATAAAGTTAGTGAACGTTAGATAGAGTTCGCATCGCATTTGCACCTTTAAGTATTTGCCCTGGCCACCGCTACCCTCAAATAAAATGTAGACATTCAGAAAATTTTTAGCTAGAATAGAAAATCTAATCCTGTTATAATCCATCCACTAACTCTCTGAGAGTATGCATATCTTCTCTGTCTTTTGGTCCGGCGATATTGACCACCTTTATACAGTTTTCTAATTGTTCCGCTACCACCGTCGGTTTGGTTCGATTTGCCATTTTTGTCACGTCGATAAATGCGAAAGAAAGTGGTACTAAAACCATAGTGCACCTTCCTCACTTCCCTGGTCGCACTTTCCCAAGCCGTGATGGCAAGCCTGAGCGTTTCATCCGCGCAATCTGTTAATTTTACGTGACGTTGGTAGATAAATCGCTGCCATCCCTGCCGAACCTAAGCCACCTGAGAAAATTCTGAAATGTTGCAACCCTAATCTCCCTACAGGAAGCCACTGAGGGAGAAGCAGGTGTAGGTGTACTATGGTTTTAGTACCATTTTCCTTTCGCGTCTATCGAAGTGCAAAAAAGGCAACTCCAAACCGACGGTGGTAGAGGAGGAATCAGAAGCTGCTAGGAGGTGGTCAATATCGCTGTACCAGGAGACAGAGAAGACATTCACACTGATGACGTCAATTCATGAGGGGAATCAAGCTCCATCACTCTAAGACAGCATCTACCGTTTTTCTACTTCGTATTAGTGAGCACTAGGAGGAGTTAGTACTGATCTAAGAAACCTGAATTTATCAGGTTCGGATCTGCGAAATCAATATGATTGGTTACAAACTCTTAGACACTATATGGTTAAATTTAGCACAAGTTAGTTTTAAAAGTTTTTTACACGATGTGCCAACAAATGCGATGGTCGGTCCATTATCTCTCATAAAGCAAATTAAAAAACACCTTCCAAATATCACTTTTAAGAGCAAAAATCTCACATATACGTTGGTGTCGTAATAATACTTGGTATATTAAGATAAGTATAAGAAAAAATTGATGTGCAAAATTATACGAGGGTTGGTTCATAATTTCTTGTAGCCCTTTTTAACCCTCCCGGCAAAAGAAGACTAACTCACCCACTCTGAATTATGATGAAAGGTTTCCTGCATTTCTATCATATTAATTATCTGCATAAAATTTCGATCTACAGTGAAAATGCCTTATTATTCGGATTTATGCAACAGTATTTGTCCCAAATTTATGGTTTGGATGAAACTTTCATATCTTAATGTTTAATATGCGTTATTCAAAGCCATAAAAAAGAAAAATATAATGGCCGTTTTACCCCCGGAAAGAACTATACTATCACTTCCATTTGCAAACACTTGTATTTTCATAACGATTTAATTGTTAAATATGCCATAAAGAGCATCTTTTACGCAAATGCGTAAAATTAAAAAGTATAAAGGTTGGAGAATATCTTAAGATCGTCTAACGCTTTAAGTATTGCGAGAACTGCGCTGCTCATTCCCATCAAATAAGTCTCTATCAAAATGCTAACCACTGTGTAAAGAGAAAAATCATAAACATGAACGCTTACGTACCACTAAATATGAACTCGTGCCCAATTATTTAGTCAATGTGGATATGGCGACTCTATAAGCTACTGCCATTATAAAAGTTAAACTAGTGAAGGTAAAATATTTTTGTTCACGATCGTAGTAAATATTCTTTGTTATAAAGTTACCCAAAAAAAAAAAAAAAAAAAAAACAATTACAACAACACCAATAACGGTAAATTGCCTTATTATCATTAAATTTGTCGAAATTTTGTAATTAATTCATTTTAAAATATTTAAATTTTATTACTAAATATTTTAATCCATATCAAAATAAAATTTAATTCGTTGATTACATTTAATTATAACCGTTATTATTACTTTAAATTAAAATTCTTAGCGAAGAGTTAAATATCGATAGTCCATGCATATGCTTAATATCAAACTCTGTTAGAAGAGATAAAGAATTTTATATATAATTTATAAATCTAAGCACTATCAAAAAAGGTTATTAAAAAAACAAGGCACTTGAAAATTTCACAAAATAAGAAGTGCAAACAAAATATATAATATTTATTAAGAAAAGGGAATACTTTTTTAAACTCAAAGTTTAACAAAGTGAAAGAGCACAGCAAGTAGGTACAGTAAAATCGCAGGAAAACTCCAGTACCGAAACGCTACAAGCAGCAGCCTATGCTTTCAAATTACTTGCTGTGACCAGGGTTGTCAGATTGTTTTTCACTTTCATCACCAAAATCTAAACGCGATATCGCCAACATAAAATTTTATACATTTTTTTGAAAATAAAAATCGCCCAAAATTGCCAAATTCATTCATTTCTGTTCTTAATTGTAACACACACATATTTAAATATATTTCTTAAACTTTAAAGTTAATTTAGTTTGGTTGGAATCTAGTATAGTCTATAATAAAATAAAATATATTTGTTTACATTTGTTTTTTTAGTGCAATAGTTAACTTATATTAATTGATATCAAAAGTATTTAAAAAAACAATTGAACAATTCTATAACATTACATTCCTTTTTTCTGCAGTTTCATTTTCACTGCTTCGTATATCATACATTTCTGAAATGAATCGCAACAGATTTTATTAACATTCATATAACTTATTATTCTTATTAATGAATCCAAAAGTTCATATTGAGTTTATTGTGTAATCAAGTTTTGGTATAATTCATAATAGAAAATACCCTTTCTACACAAGCGTTGCTGATTGGTAAAATTAATATATTTAAAATGACCAATGCTAAGTCTTCAAAGTGAAATATTCCAGCAGTATCGTAGTAATTATAAACTTGTGGCCCAAAATGTAATAAATTTGTTGGAATTTTACCATTAAAGAATTAATACAATATGAGAATTCATAACTTTTAAAATATTTATATTTTCAGGTAACCGATTAAGCATTTCTTGTAAATTTTATAAAGTAGAAATAACAATATTCTTTAAAAATTCCAAATAATATGACTCCATTTTTATATTTTTTAATTCTGCTTCTGTAAAAATCTACAGATTAATTTTTCAAAATTTTCATTATTTTTGAAAAATGACGGCTTAAAATTTTGCAAGAAAAAATTATAATTATAAAAATGATATGTTTAATTATTCCTTTTATTAACCATTGGGTTAATAAATATCAAAAAAGTATATTTCTTTCCATTTCATTTCTTATCGTAGGATAAAGTACGAAGTGGATTACTATGACTAAAATAGTTATATATTTCTTTAAGTAAATAGTTAGCATTTTTGGAAATTTAACTAGAGGCTTTGGAGCAGCATAAATGGAGAGAATGACAAATACATTTTAAAAGTAATAATTTCAGATTTTCTCATTTCAAATTTGTATATAAAGATTTATTTTTACCAAATAGTTTACTGGCGTCCTTAGTTCCATAAGCTAATAGTTTTTTTTTATATTTAATAAAAAACAGTTACATACTTTCAAAGAGATGTGAGGCAGTAGTTTTTTCTACCAGGAAAATGCTCAAAAAATGTGTAACAATTTAAAATTTTTTTTATCGACAAACCTTACACTAATGCTCATCCATTTGGTTTGGAATATCGGTAGATTGATTTACCACCAAATTGAAGAAATGATCGCCAATATTTTTAACCAAGTCCTCTCATTCCCACAACAACTGGATCTGTCAAACCAGCGACAGCTGCATCGAACAAAATTTATTTTCCCATGAAAGAATTATCGTATATAACCGAGCTGTTACAACAACCAAGTCATCTTATATTAACGAAGATACGACGTTTTTGATAATGGCACTACATATAGTTTTGCGCTGCCCTAATTTTTCAAATGTACTATCTTTTCTTGAACAGTTTTGTAGCAAGGTTGTTGAGTGGTCAACTGAAGCAACTAAATTGTGTTTTGCAATAACTCATTGAATTGCGACGTATAAAAATATGTTTTAAAATATTTTTTTATATCTGTTTAAAACTATATTATAAAATTTTTCCATTGTATTTTGCTTAAATAGTACCGTCATATTAGTTATGTGGTCATAAAGTTATTTTAGTTAAAAACACCATGTTCAATCGATGTTAATTAAAGGGGCTTCAATAATAGATTCCAACCAACCTACAAAATTGTAGAAATATTTAGAGCATTGCATTTACATGTATATGTACTTACCTTTTGGCCCAACATTCATTTTCCCACTCCTTTTTATGATCACGATCCACCTTAAATTTTTTTGAAGAAGACGACATTATAATATTTGATGCTTTAAAATAATTCGTTGAAAAAATGTCTTTTTCACCTTGCTTAAATTTTTTCTAATATTTTTTACTTTTTTAAATGTTTCCCTTCTTTATTTTTTTCTTTCGAGATTTTTTAATTGTACTTTTTACATTTAACTTTTTTGACACTTGCTTAACAGCAACGCACGTTTAAAAAGGTGGCATACATTCCATTTTTATACCCTCCACCATCACGAGTGGTAAGGCTATATTAAGTTTGTCATTCCGTGTGTAACGCCAAGAAAGAATCATCTCAGACCCTACAATTATTGCATCAAATCAAAAACTGAGTCGTTTTAGCTATGCCCGTCTGTCTGTCTTTTGGAAACATTCTCACGCCTACAATAATTGTCCGAATTCAATAAAACTTGGCCACATTGTTTGTTATTGCCCTAAGCAGTTTGCTATTTAAAACCAGCTATATCGGTTTATAAGCAAGGAAGTTATAGACCTATATCTGAAACAATCTCAAAATTTCGAAAATGAACTCTTATAATTTCTTCTAAAAATGTAATTGGATTTAAACAAAAAATTAATTTTAGCATAAAATTGCATGTGCTTCATCATCGTGCAAAAATTATCAAAATCTGATTAACAGGAAAAAAGTTATAGACCCAAACTCTTTGTGTCATATGTGCCGCAATTTTTAAGATAATTTACTGAAATTTGTCACATATACTTATTTTGATACACTAATAAATCCAAAAAAAGTCTTATTGTTCTGGAATCATTAATTGACCCAGCTCCCATATAAGGCCCCTTCCCGGAATATGATTTATAGCTTATAAAACTTTTAAATTTGAACCAATTCTATTGAAATTTGGCACAATTAATTTTCTAACTATTTTAAATATATGTTATAAATTTTATTAACATGGGTCTATAATTTGATATGGACCCATGTTTTTTTAATTAGAAGAATCTCGGTCCATATTTTGATGTAGGCCCCTCACCGAAAACAGTTTTCAGCTTATAAAACGAGTAAATAAAAACCAATTCTATTGAAATTCGACACAATTAATTTGCTAACTGTTCTGAAGATATATTAATTTGCCCTATATCGTTCCAAATTTTCCTATAGCTCCCTCATAACGGGATTTCCCGGAAAACGGGCTTGAGTTTATAAAACATTTAAATAAAGATCAATTCCAATTTAGCACAGTGATTTTTCTAACTATATTCAAAGTATATTATAAATATGAACAATCTTGGTCTAAATTTTGCTGTAGCTCCCATATAAGATCCCTTCCCGGAAAACAGTTTTGAGCTTATAACAAGCATATTTTTTGTTTTTATACGCTCCACAATACAAGTGGTATAGAGAGAATATTAACTTTGTCATTCTGCATGTAACGCTAAGAATGAATTATTTGAGTTATTCTTGCATTTTCCTCGATCTCTCTGTTTGCTCACATCCACAAAAATTTACAGAGCTCAATGAAATTTGGTAGAAAAAAGGCAGTTCAGTAGAAAAAAAGTTATTGCCGAAATTATAACTAATTTTATGACTCATTAAGTATTTCTGTGTTATATACAATATACATTTGTGAGTGTATGCAATATATGTATATCTATGGAACCTAACGTATTAACGACTTTATGGTAGAGGGTATTGAAGATTCGGCATTCTTACTTGTTCAGTATCAATTTTGACAACATAAAACACAAAACAACGATAATCCGTATATTGTTCTTGTATTACATTTCAAGTATACAAAATTTTAAAAGGCTTTTGAATAACCCATTAATATGAATTGTTTTTCTTATTGTTGACATTATGCAATTCACTAAAAAATAATAACACAATCTATACAAGATAACAGAGATGTTAAATTTCTATTAATAAATTAAGAAGTTAAAGAAAAATATTAATAGCAAAATTAATAATTTGTTGAATTATAAAATAATAATTTACTAAAAAATTTTATAAAATTGCCAATTAAATCGCCAACTAATCTGTATATCGCCAAAAAATCGCCATTTAGAAATTTTGGTCGCCAAAGAAAAAAAAAACATGTTTGGAAAGAAATCTGCACGTCTGACAGCCTTGGCTGTAACTGTGAGTAAAGTAGATAAAACTTTGCTGTACCTCTGCAGCCATTTAGTTCATTTGTTTATTTTTTCACTTTGCTATTTGCATTTGTTTTTTCCCACAGTTGTAGTTAAGCAAAAACAGAAAAAGTGAAGCAAACACAAACCCTGGTTTACAGCAATATGTTCTGTTAAGGTTGTTTTAAGCGAAACTTGAATTTGTGCACAGCCTCTGTTTAGAAACCCACTCGCTGTAAACTAAAAAAACACTGTAAACAACTTTAATTTGTACTTAAGAAATATTGAATATTGATTCTGCAGATTTAAATTCTTATAAATGCGGGTTATTTTATTTTTTACCAAAATAATTACTGAAAAGATTTTTTAGTTAAAGTTAGATAATATCTAATGTATGTGAAAATTTAATAGTGATCCTATGATTACGTAGTTATTAAATATAAGAATGCGGGCTCTTAATTCGGGGGTTAAAATACGAAAGTTTATTTCAACTTTTTACTAAGAACAAATATTGATCAACGATAAACGAGATTACAGTGTTTATCGTTAAATATAAACTTAATTATGTTTTCTTTTATATAATAAGGTATATTTATTTATTTATTTATTTATTTATTTATTTATTTAACACATATAACGTGTTTTTCGCATAGTCATTCCTAAATCGTTCGACATTATATATATCTTCTGCCTGCCTTCTTGTGTTGTTATTGATGATCAATAGGTGTTTAATACTTGGTATCCTTAGAAAATTCATGTGATTTCGTATAAGCTTTCACGTTTAGTAATTGTAATTCTGTAGCTTAGTATGCGTTAGATTTCGTGTTGTAGGTATTTGAGTTGATGTTTTCATTGTTTTAGTTTGAAATGTTATTGTTGTTTGAATTATTATTGTTTTGGCTATTGTTGTTTAGATTATTGCTATTTCACTAATTGTTGTAAGTGTTGTTTAAAATATTGCTGTTAGGATTATTTTTATTTGTGTTGTTAGGCTTTTGTTTTTTGTGTTATAGTAAAATTTGCTCTTGTTTGAATTGTTGTCTGAGTTGTTTGTTGGACTATTGTTGTTTAAGTTGTTGTTGCTGTTATGTGAATTGTTGTATTGTTGTTGTTTGAATTGTAGATAGAATTGTTATTGTTTGATTATTATATGTTGTTTTATGAATTGTTGTTTGGATTTTTGCTGGTATTGTTGTTTGAGTTGTTGTTTAAATAATAGTTGTTTATACTGTGTATAATTTTTGTTTTTTATATTTTTTTATTAAGATTTTTAGAACTCTACTTTGCGACTTGCAGTACGTCGAGTTTTCCAAAACTGTTATTCCATGCCTAATGTATGGTTCTGCTATGGTTTTGCTCATATTTTGTATGTATGTTAAACACTTGAAGTTATGATCTATAAAAATCTTGTTTTGGAGACAATTATAGTCACGAAGTATAATGTCAATATCTTTAGAAATTAAATGGTTGGGTTAAATATCGTGACACCATTTCAGTACATCATTTAATTTTAGTTGCAATATCTACATTTTGATTTGTGTCGTCAGTGTACGTGAATGTTGAGCAATTTCCAAACGTGTTCAACATTTCATTTGAATATATTATATAAAGATGGGACCAAGTTTTGATTCTCAGGTACCCCATGTCTGGAACTTTTCTGATTGCTAAGACATTATAAATTTTTACTCTATAAGTTCTTAGTTCTAAATAGATTTTGAACCCAATTAAGCACTTACCTCTAATGCCATTTCGTTGATCAAATTAATTTGAGACATGCTTTGCTAAAGTCAATGAAAAAAGAAAGGCAGTGTAAATTATCTCCTTAGCACGAGTTAACATAGTTAGAAAAGTTTCCTAATAGTTTCTTTTTTTACCCTTTAGGATTCCATATTGATTAAAATTTAATATTATATATTTACGAAAAATCTTTTCTAATATATTCTCAATTATCGCTAGTATGGAAATTGGTTTGTAGTTATTATAATCTAACGCCATTTTTAAAAATAGGACGTACTAGTGAAGTTTTCATTGAGCTCGGTATATTTCTGCTAATCATTTTTTATAAATGTAGTGGTACTATTTGTTCGAATTCTTGCACCTTTTTTAGATCCTTAGGTCTGATTCCGTCAACTCCTGGACTTTTATTTACTTTAATCTTTAATAAGATGTTATATATTTCTTCATCACACATATATAGAATTTATAATCCTTTTTGGTTGTGTTGTAAATAGTTTTTGTCACACTTATTATTTTGAGAACGTTGTTATTAAAGTTAATAGCAAAATTATCCGCATTATTTTTTCAATTTTCGTGATTAAACGTTTTTTATAGTAATATTAATATTATTAACTTGTTTACCAAACATTTCTTTTATGATTTGCCAAGTAGATCTAGTATTGTTTATATTTTACAGAAATTTCATTTTATAACAGATATTCTTCACGTAATATAATGTTTTATTCAAACATTTTGAATTCGTATTTACTTATTTTATTATTATTCGTTTTGTATAAAGTTTATCGCTAACTTCGCAACAAGTTATTAGTTCATTATTAATCCACGAATAAAATTTTCTTAAAATGTTCTTTGAATATCATGGTGAGATTTGGTAAAGAGAATTACCAGAGTAACATTTAACATATGTTGTTGGTAGCTCCCTGTTACATTGATTTGTTTTCTTCCTCCTTTTCTTTCATTTGAAAATGGTATATCATACATCGATTTATTTCATTTATTATATGTTTATTGTGAAAAATAAAGGTTTTTGCTGTTTATTTGTACTTTTTAGTAATATATTTAGAATTAAAAAATTTTATCTATTTTTAAGTTCTTCTTGAGTACAACTAAATATCGGCCGCATGCAATGACTAGACAATGAACTTGGAAACGAAGTAAAGAAAAATGAAAACTAACAATACAAATTTTGGAGATTCCGGTCTGTGAAGTGATAAAATGTTAAAAATATTAAAGTTTTATCAAAAAAAGCATTAGTTTTTCTCTAATTGAAAAATTCGTAACCATGTTAATTTCTTAAAAAAATTTAAAAAAAAACATTTATATCAAAGGAGTAACTTGGAAGATTCTTGGACGATTTAATTAAACTTTTATTAGAAATGACGAATTAAAAAAATTAAAATAAAAATTCAAATTCTGGCCCGCGAACAAAGAAAATGTTTAAAAGAAAAATTTGTTGATATTTACTTCGTCATTTCTAGTACGATTTTAATGACACTTTTTATTAATACAAAGTCTAATAATTACCCTAATTGAAAACTTCATGACCAAGTCGATTTCTTAAACAAAAAGATTAAAAAAATGTGTTTCAAAATTTTCGGAAATCCGATGGTGAAAGGTTCGATATTGAACCAATATTTTTGATTCATCCAGTTTTTGAATTAAAGATAAATTATAAACTAAATAATAAAAAAGTTAAAAAATTCTGGTCCTTTATCGATAAAATTGTAAAAATAATGAAATGATTGACTTTTACTTTGAAAATTGTTTTTTATCATTTTATAATTAAAGCCTTAGTATTATTCTAATTGTAAAATTCATAACCTAACAAATTTTTCTTTAGTAAAAAATGTAAAAAAGTTAAAAAATTTGTAACATCAATTTTTTCGGAATTCTGGTGTTTGTAACCAATTCGATTCTAATAAAAAATTTAAAAAAGTATTTAATTTGGATCGATGAGAAAGGCTAAATACTTTTAGATACATTTTATAGATTGTTGTGTGATTATTAAAAAACACATTCCTCAATCGTTGGTGAAAAAATTGATACTGATTACCTTGACAAAAATAAATTTAAAAGGAATTAAATATTATGATTTCGAATTCGATGATAAAAAGCCTTGTATTGGTCTAATAAAATGATAATCAAGTCGATTTATTAACAAAAAAAATTAAAAAAAATGTAAAATTTTTCAATCCGAGACTGGAAACTATAGATTATTTAAATACAAACTAAGATTACAATTTAAAGGAACGCGTATCCATACGATATCATTTTTCAGATTTGGGCCAGGTGAACAGGAAATGTTAAAAAAATATGTCATCGGCTTTTAATTTGTCGTTTTATGTTCGTTTTAGAGATGGTTTAAATGACAATAACTTGCGAGATTCTCGATTGATTGAATGAATTTTTTATTAGAAAGATATTTAATGTTGATTTAATTAAAAAAATATATCCAAATCGATTGGTGAAATAGATTTGGATATGAAACTGACAGTAATCATTTTCGGATTTCGGTCCGCGAACAGAGAAAATGTTACAAATATTATTTGATTGACATCTACTTCGTTTGAAATGAAATTTTTATCAATAGAAAGCCATAGTATTGCTATAATTGAAAAATTCACAACCAGTGAAGGTGACGCAAATTTCTCAACCTATTAGAAAATGTTAAAATCGTAAGATAATCGCATAAGAGCATGTCAGACGTGTATGTCAAGTAAACAGGTTTTTAATTTTGTATACTAGGACCTTATGCCGTTCTTATCAAGGCTTGCGCGAGATCCAAAAATAATGCAGAACAATACTTTTTTAATTTAAAAGATTTAATTCAAAAGGTTTACCTGTACAATAGTTTTTCCCGAAAACCAAACTGGGGCACTGGGATGATATTTTTATCATTCAAGTATTGTTCAATTTTTCTTTAAAATATTTTCTCAAATACGTTTGACAAGCAAGGAGTCTATAGGATGATTAATTCGTCAAATTCCTTCCTGTTTTCAAATAATCTGTCAAATGTTCCATATTCTGGGAAAGATTCCCATTCGTATCATAGCGTTGAAAATTTTAGACAGCACTATTATCGCCACATTTGGAAGGTTTTTAATCATAGTCGGTATTAGTAAATCATATCGATTTCCTGATGTTTTAATTATGTTTAATAACAAAATTAATATTCTTTAGGGTAATGACAATTGTGTCACCATTTTCTGCTATATGTTTAGGTGTTTTTTCAATTTTACAGTAAATTTTTAAATTTTCCTAGGATCGGCATGCTGGCCAGGTGAAGTTCATACCATTTGTACCAACTAGTACCTTATATAATTGTCAACCTCTGGTAGTTATCAACCTTGGTACCCAGTGCAAATGTTTGGCGTTATAGTCGCCACATGCCAAGAAACGACCTCTTAGAGCTTTAAAGAATTATTCAAATTTTTCTTTAGTCATTCGAAAACCTCGGCGGACAATAAATCGAACTTAGAGTTATGTTCCAGAAGGACATTCGAGATGAATGGAAGTTGTCTGCAAATAATCTTTGGAGAATCCATCTAGCAAAATGTTTTAATCTGTTTCCAATTAATATACCAGATCCACCATGTGAACAGAGAAAATATTAATATTATGGAAGGTTCTACAAAATTATTTAAATGGCAGTAACTCAGTACACTCTTGACCGAATTGAATGACATTTTGATAAGAAGGAATATTTCATATTGATTTTTTTATTTTTATCAGTAGTAAACCTTAATATTTATCTAATAGAAAAATTCATTACCAAGATTTCTTAAATAAAAAATTAAAAAAAATAAATCGGTTTTAATGATAATTTTATTAGAAAAGATATATAATATTGATTTAATTAAATACCAATACCCAAATATATTCGTGAAATAAATAAAAATTAAAACTAACAATCCAAATTTTTCAGATTCTGGTTCGTGAGCACGAGAAAATGGTAAAAATAATATTTTATTGGCTTTTACTTCAGCATTTCTTGTGCGGTTTTATTTAATTAAAAAAAATCGTTAGTATTGTTCTAATACAAAAATTCATAACCAAAGTCGACTTCCTTCACAAAAAAAATTGTATTTCAAATTTTTCGGAATCCGATAATGGAATGGGCCGATTAGATGGTTTAAGTGGCAAAAACTTGGTAGATAAATGACCTCTCTTTTAATAATATTTTTATTAGAAAAGATATTTAATATTGCTTTAATTAATGAGATACATACTCAAATCTATTGGTGAAATAAATATAAATTAAAACTACTACAAACAAAGAGAATTTTAAAATATTATTTGATTGACAAGTATTTCGTGATTTCTTTTTAATTTTTAATGAATATTAATAAAAACCCTTAGTATTGCTTTAACTGAAAAATTCATAAAAAAGTCGAAAAACAAAGAAAAATATAAACTGATAATACCCCATGAACAGGAAGTTAAAAATATTTTTTAATAACATTTACTTTGTCATTTCTTGTTTATTTTTAATTAAACTTTAGTCAGTAAAAAGCCTTAGTGTTGATGTTATTGAAAAATTCTAATTGATTTCTTAAAAAAAATCTTTAATAAATTATATGTTACATAGTAGTATGTTTATTTACCTCCTAAAATAGAATATGCTTTTGGGAGAAAATTTATTTTGTCACTTTGTATAGTAACAAATTCATTTTATTAATTTTGTTTCCTCAAATTTATTTTTTTTTAATTTTGTATAGGATGTTTTTGTTTTATAAATTTCGTATGATAATTTTTTACCCTTCACCTGACTAGGTCAGAAGGGTATTTTAAAGTTTGCCATGGATCGGTTTGAAAAAAGAAATTGCTTGAGCTATGTGCGTCTGTCCATCCGTGTGTCGGTTGAAATCAAGTTTATAAAGCCGACTTATAGTTAACATATATGATATGTATATCAAACGATTGGAACGATTGGCCTTCGAGCATTGTTATTGAAATGCAAATTGGTTCATAAATGGTTAGAATATTAGCAAAAAAATGAAGGTACCTCAAACTTTTTTTGGGTTTTTTACTTGAAAAATCTACAATAGCTAAGGACTTAATGTTTTCACAGATAGATTAAAATGAATTTAGCGGATTTATGCGTTGAAGACATGTAATGAATCGGACCACAAGTTCCTGAGTTATTAGCAAAAACATATTTTCCTATATTTTGAACACCATATGAGACCTATGGACTTGGTTATGATACTGATTGATTACAATTTTTTCCCCGAATTCAATCTTTTTCATGTTTCAACATCGGTTCATAAACTACCAAGATATGGTCAATTCTTGCTTTAAAAATCTATTCCCATATGGTTATTGTTTATAACTGTAGGAAAACAATGACAACATTTAAAATATTTTTTGAGATTTTGGCCATTCTATTAATGCTAGAAATTTAATTGTTTTACTAGTAGGTCAGAAATATTTTTGTGGACTTTTCATTTAAAGAAATAAACTCGATTGGGTTTCCGAGATATGGGCGAACACTTATTCCGACGCTCTTGGGGTAGCCATGGACCTAGTTGCCAAGCAAAAAAAGAATATTTTTTCCTAGAATTTCAATTCTTTACTTTCCCTGCAGTTGTTGTTGAATATAGTATTGAAAACAATAACAATGTAACGAAAAGTACTGTTTTTGACTTTTCAAGAGTTATATTTAACAATTTTTGGACTAGCAGTTTGGAAATAATTAAGAAAATTTTTGAGTTGAAGACATTTTCCGAGTTATAGGCAAAAACTCATTTTCTGATATTTTGAACCTCCTATGGAACATATAGACAAAATTAAAAAAAAATATTTCAGTGGTTTTTATTTCCTCATTTCTTGTTAGTTTTAAAATAATTTTCTATCTTTAGGAAGCCTATGAATTGTTCTAATAGAAAGACTAATAACCAAGTCGTTTTCCTGAACAAAAAATTTAAAAAGAAGATAAACTGTACAGTACTTTACGCTTTCACAGAACAATACTAGTGTAAATAGATAAGAGTAATTAATAACTGGGCTATTTATGAGCCGAGTTCGAAAATTTAAAAAATCAATATCTATTTATATATGTATGTTTATATATCTGTTTCTGTATTCATTTATTTCATGTCGTCAGCGAATAAATCCGCTAGATTTGTTGAAATCTATCTGAGAAAACATTAATCCCTTAGGTATTGTAAATTCTTCAAAAAAGAAACCAAAGAAGTTTGAGATGTCTTCAGTTCTTTGCTAATTGAAATCTATCTGTGAAATTAAGTCCATAACTATTGTAGATTCTACATAAAATAGAAAAAAAAACGAAAAAATTTTAAGTACCTTCAGTTATTTGCTAATATCTGAGCCATTTATGAACCAATTTCCCTGAATAGCAAAATTCTCGAAGGTATACTCAATCGTTTTATATACATGACATATATGTTAATTATAGGTCGGCTTCATAAGCTTGATTTCAACCGACACACGGACGGATGGACATAGCTCAATCAATTTCTTTTTACCAATCCAGAATGTACATACTTTTGGTGGTCTAAGTCGAAAATTGTGGAAATTACCAACGGAATGACAAACTTATATATACCCTTCTGATTTAGTCAGGTGAAGGGTATAAAAATGTATGTCAAATTTCTGATGATGGTACGCTCTTGGCCGAATTTAATGGCATTTTGATTAGGAATAATACTTCATATTATTTTTTTCTTTTATCAGTAGAAAGTCTTAATATTTATCTAATAGAAAAATTCATTACCAAGTTTATTTCTTAAATAAAAAAATAAAAAAATGTACGTAATCGATTTATTAGAAATATATATAATATTGAATTTATTAAAGAGACACAAACCCAAATATATTTATGAAATAATTAAAAATTAAAACTGAAAATTGTAGCATGCTTAAGTAACCGGCTCTGGCTTGTCGGCAATTGGGTTGGGTCAGGAAACTTAACAATAGATGTACAACAAAAACTACATAATAATAACTATTTCAATTGCGTGCAAAACATAAAAAAATTAATCAAATCAGAATTGAGAGTACCGAAAAAAAAATAACAAAAGAAAAAAAATCGAATAATTCAAACTTAAGGGGTTAATTGCATCAAAAAAATAAATTGTTGCATTAGATTGAATTTGCAACATGCCAAAAATAGCATAAATGTTACGTAAATCTAAATTAGTCAGTAAGAATCAAACAAGGAAGGTTTAGCAATTCATTTTATAATATTTATTAAAATAAAAATAACAATGAAATTATAATTTTGTTATTTTTTTACTAATATCTTATTACATAGAATTTTTAATTCCAATATAATTTTTTAGCTTAAAAATAATTTCTTTAAATTTTTTAATTTTTATATTTTTCTTGTAATTTCGGGTTTAAACAATATTTTTTTTAAGTTTTGTTGGAACTAATAATTAAATTCCTTTAAGCTTTTATTTTTTTATTTTCATATAGACAAAATTAAAAAAAAAATATTTCAATGGTTTTTATTTCCTCATTTCTTATTATATATATATATATATATATATATATATATATATATATATATATATATATATATATATATATATATATATATATAATATATATATAATAAGAAATGAGGAAATAAAAACCATTGAAATATTTTTTTTTTAATTTTGTCTATATGTTCCATAGGAGGTTCAAAATATCAGAAAATGAGTTTTTGCCTATAACTCGGAAAATGTCTTCAACTCAAAAATTTTCTTAATTATTTCCAAACTGCTAGTCCAAAAATTTTTAAATATAACTCTTGAAAAGTCAAAAACAGTACTTTTCGTTACAATGTTATTGTTTTCAATACTATATTCAACAACAACTGCAGGGAAAGTAAAGAATTGAAATTCTAGGAAAAAAATATTCTTTTTTTGCTTGGCAACTAGGTCCATGGCTACCCCAAGAGCGTCGGAATAAGTGTTCGCCCATATCTCGGAAACCCAATCGAGTTTATTTCTTTAAATGAAAAATCCACAAAAATATTTCTGACCTACTAGTAAAACAATTAAATTTCTAGCATTAATAGAATGGCCAAAATCTCAAAAAATATTTTAAATGTTGTCATTGTTTTCCTATAGTTATAAACAATAACCATATGGGACTAGATTTTTAAAGCAAGAATTGACCATATCTTGGTAGTTTATGAACCGATGTTGAAACATGAAAAAGATTGAATAAGGGGAAAAAATTGTAATCAATCAGTATCATTACCAAGTCCATAGGTCTCATAGGGTGTTCAAAATATAGGAAAATATGTTTTTGCTAATAACTCAGGAACTTGTGGTCCGATTCATTACATGTCTTCAACGCATAAATCCGCTAAATTCATTTTAATCTATCTGTGAAAACATTAAGTCCTTAGCTATTGTAGATTTTTCAAGTAAAAAACCCAAAAAAAGTTTGAGGTACCTTCATTTTTTTGCTAATATTCTAACCATTTATGAACCAATTTGCATTTCAATAACAATGCTCGAAGGCCAATGGTTCCAATCGTTTGATATACATATCATATATGTTAAAAATAAGTCGGCTTTATAAACTTGATTTCAACCGACACACGGATGGACAGACGCACATAGCTCAAGCAATTTCTTTTTTCAAACCGATCCATGGCAAACTTTAAAATACCCTTCTAAAATTTTTATATTTTTTTCTTGTAATTTCGGGTTTAAAAAATATTTTTTTAATTTTGTTGGAACTAAAAATTAAATTCCTTTTGAGGTTGTTTCAGATATCGGTCTATAACTTCCTTGTTTATAAACCGATATAGCTGGTTTTAAATAGCAAACTGCTTAGGACAACAACAAACGGTGTGGCCAAATTGCACTGAATTCGGACAATTATTCTAAGCGTGAGAATATTTCCTACCGACAAACAGATGGGCAGACGGACATACCTAAATCGATTCAGGTTTTGATATGATGCAATAATATTTATACATTGTGGGGTCTGAGATGATTCCTTCTTCGCGTTACACACGGAATGACAAAGTTAATATACCCTCACCACCACTTGTGGTGGAGGTTATAATAAAATATTCTGTAACAAAAAAACTTAGCAACATGTTTCAACTAAAAATTATGATGTCTCTTGCAACAAGTTGTGATTACTTGCACATAATAAATAAAAATATTTTAAAAATTAAATTTTATGAATTTTTGGTTAAAATGTGATACTTAGATGGTTCTATTAAAGTCTAAGCAAAGTAATAAACTGTCTCGAAATTCATAATTTGATTCTAAATAGATGGTGATGTTAACAAAAAAATGATGTAAATTTAGAAGATGGTGACTTTACAGGATCAAGATCAAAATGCAATATGTAGGAACCAATACATCGATGTAAAGTTGATGGTATTCTAACCAACGTAACATATTTTTAGACCTAGTGTCTTCAGTTAATAGAATTTCAGATTTGGTGCAAATGTAGTAAAAAGAATTATCAGATTTGTAATTTATGGTTAATTAAGTAAGCATGTTAATGAGATTTGTCACCAGCGTTTTAATGAATGTAGATTAAAATTTTGAGTTTATGTACAATTACACTGCAGTAATTTTGTTAATTAAATTCAGTTAATTCATACAAACTTTGTTACTCAGAATTTTATTTCAAAATCTGCAAACTAATTATGCAACACTTGAAAATTTTTAAGAAAAATGTATTTTATGAATTTTTAATAAAAATTACATTTTTCACTTAATAATTTTTCCAGAAAGTGAAACGTGTCTGCAAAAAGATCTATTTATAAGATTGATAAAAGTATTAATCTAATTGCTTAATAAAAATTGGTGCAAATAAAAATTAACGAAAGAAAATATATTATAAACAATCATATGGGATATATAAATTTCCCTAGCGGGACTGAAGCGTCTGTTGGTTTACAGTTAAACATAGCTAAAATAACTTAGATGTGTTTTGTAAAATTTTTAACAATTTATCATTACCATTCTAATATTTTTGCCGGCCTTTACACAGCCCCCCAAAACAAGATCAAATTTAAGTGGTTTATTTTTATTTTATTTTTTTATTATCCAGGCTTTATATCCTTTGAGTGATGTTTACCGATTCAGGTCGTCTAATTCATATTTACATTAACCAACTTTCTTTCTTATTCTTGCTTTGACAAAAGCGTTATCTAGTTTCGCGTTGTAACCTTTCTCAAAACTAGACTGTTTGAATTTCCTCCTATAAGCTTCTTGTCCTTCCTTAACATTCGCTATTTTTGAGCGTAAATTATATTTCCTTTCGCTGGAATTGATTCTTTATCAGCTCTTTTGCTCTCTTCATAATAATTTCCAGAAAATCTTATCTAGAAAAATTTATTTGTTTATTATTATTATTTCTCCAAAACGTTTAATTTTCTTAACAATGAGTACGTATATCCTCTAGTAATCATGTTTTGACCGAAAATTTTATAGTAGGGTTCAACGCCTTTAGAAGAGTGAATACTGGATCGTAAAGCACAAGCAATTTTGCTTAATTCTTCATCCCAATTTCGTTGTTCAGGATTAATATAGGTATATAAATACTTGTTTTAGTTTCTTTACGGGTTTCAAAAGTGGGTATTTTGAGAAATGGTCCAAAACCACAAAAATTTCTGTATGACCACTTTTAGGCATTGATAAGGACCAAGGAAGTCTATATACAATTTTTGAAATAATCTTTGTGTCACTGCGTGATCCTTTTCTATGTTGAATTTTAAATGAAAATCCTTGGAGTTTAAGGGCCCGCCTCGCCAATCTAGATTTCAAATCGGTTTGGGGCATGAGCAACTTTAACGACGCATGATCTGTCACAACTGTGAACTCATGCCCTTCGATACAAGGCTGAAACTTTTTAACACTTAGCACGGCAGCTAAGCATTCCTGTTCGGTAATTGAGTAATTACGTTGGGTTTTATTAAGTTTCTTTGACATGAATGCCACAGGAAATTCATCACCCTTCGTATTTACCTGGACCAATACACTTCCTATTTCTGTTTTTTTTTGCGGCACAATGAATATGAAACTGTTTTCCAAAATCCGAGCTATGCAAGACGGGGCTGAGCTTAAGACTTTAAATTTTCAAACAATTTATTTGCCTCATCATTCCAGACTAAATTTAGCTTATTTTGAGTAAGACAGTTTTTGTTGTGATATGTTAAGCATAACTCTGAATAAATTTACAATACCATCCAGTCATTCCGAGAAATCATCTTAGTTCCTTGACTGAATTTATAGTAGTATATAATTTGGTGGTATAATACCAATTTTTAACCAATCTTAATATTCCAGTCAACCAAATTATCTTGAAGAAAACTATTTTTAAGGATAAAACGTGTTAATACTATATTTTAAAAAGTTATAATAGGAATTTAAAAATAAATATTTCGCTGGCGTAAGTCCTAACAGCTTGAGACTTAAGATTCCAAAAATTCATAACCAAAGTCAACTTTCTTCACAAAAAAAATTTATATAAAATTTTTCAGAATCCAATGACAGAAGGGCCGATAAGATGGTTTAAATGGCAATGACTTCATTTAATGATATTCTTATTAGAAAAGATATTTAATATTGATTTAATTAATGAGATACATACTCAAATCTATTGGTGAAATAAATAAAAATGGTTACAAACTTTTTAGATTCCGTTCCGTGAACACAGGAAATGTTAAAAATATTATTTGATTATCAAGTACTTAGTGACTTCTTTTTCATTTTTAATGAATATCAATAAAAAAATTCATAACCAAGTCGATTTCCAAAATAAAAAATTTAAAAAAAAATGTATGTCAATTGTTCTGAATTCGATGACGGAAGGCTCGAAAGATTACTTGGATTGCAATAATTTAATAGATTCACAGACTTAAACTCGATTGGGTCATTAGTTTACGCTCCTAGAGCAGCTACGGACCTAGTTGCCACGCAGAAAAACTTATATTTTTTACTCGAATTTCGTTTTTTTATATTTTTAAGTTGGTTTATAAGTAGCCGAGGTATTAACAATTAGGACAATTTTTGAGTTGAAAACATCACAGTAATCGGTTCATTAGTTTCCGAGTTATAGGCAAAAACGCATTTCCCGATATGGACAAAATTTTGATGCAGGAAAATAGCTATTTTTTCTGAATTTTAATTTTTAAAATTTTTGTAATCGTCGCATAAATAGCTATGGAAATCCAGGAAACTTGTTTCATAAATGGCAAATATATATTAGCAAAAAACTGAAGGTACCGCAAACTTTTTCGTTTCTTTTTCTGTTTTTTGAAGAGTGTACAATAATTAAGGACTTAATTTTAATTTAGCAGATTGATTTCAATTAATATAGCGAATTTATACGCTGAAGACATGAAATGAATCGGACCATTAGTTCCTGAGTTATAGCCAAAAACATATTTTCCTGAATTTTAAGTAACTTGTGAGACCTTTGGACCTGGTTATGGCACTGATTGATTACAACTTTTTTCCCGAATTCAATATTTTTCAATACTTTCTTTAAAAATTTACTCCCATGTGGGTGTTGTGTTTATAAAATAATATTTTTAAGATTTTGGCCATTTTATTAACGCTAGAAATTTAATTGTTTTACTATTGGATCAGAAATATTTTTGTGGATTTTAAGTTCGATTAGGAAATTAGTTTCCGAGATATGGGCGAAAACTTATTCTAACGCTCCTGGGGCAGCTACTGACCTAGTTGCCACGCAGAAATATTATTAATTTATTCCTCGAATTTTGTTTTTCTTATTTTTAAATCGTTTCCTAAACAGCCGAGATATTAACAACTATTTTTTATACCATTCACCTGACTAGGTCAGAAGGGTATATATAAGTTTGTCATTACGTTTGTAATTTCCGCAATTTTTGACTTAGACCTCCAAATGTATATATATTCTGGATCGGTATGAAAAAGAAATTGATTGAGCTATGTCCGTCTGTTTGTTCGTCCGTGTGTCCGGTTCATAAATAGCCTAGATATAAACAATTCTTTATTTTCCTTGTGGCTGTTGTTGGGTATAGTATTGAAAACAATAAAGTCTTCAACTTTTTGAGCGTTCTCATAAGTTTGCCATTCCGTTTGATATTTCCACAATTTTCAACTTAGACTCCCAAAAGTATATATATATTCTGGATGGGTATGAAGAAAAAATTGATTGAGCTATGTCCTTCTGTCCTTCCATGTGTCGGTTGAAATCACATTTATGAATATAGTTAACATATATGATATGTATATCAAATGACTGGAAATGCTTTCGAAATTTTGCTGTTGAAATCCAGGGAAATTGGTTCATAAATGGCTCAGATATTAGCAAAAACCTGAAGTTACTTCAAACTTTTTTGAGGTACTTTCAGCTTTTTCAAAATCGGTCCATAAACTACCGAGATATGGTCAATTCTTTCTTTAAAAATTTAGTCCCATGTGGTTTAAAATAATGGTTTTGAGATTTTGGTCACTCTATTAATGCTAGAAATTTTATAGTTTTACTAGGGGTCAAACATATTTTTATGGATTTTTCGATTGACGACATAAGGTCGATTGGGCCATTAGTTTCCGAGACATAGGCGAAAATTTATACTGACGCTCCTGGGGCAGCTACGAACCTAGTTGCCACGGAGAGAAATTACAAATTTTTTCCTCTAATTGTATTGAAAAAAATATAAAGCAAAGTAATGTTTTCGACTTTTTGAGCGTTCTATTTATACTAGAGACATAATAGACATTAGAAGAATTTTTGAGTTAAAAATATCGACCCATTAGTTTCCGAGTTATAGGCAAAAACGCATTTTCCAATATTTTGAACCTTCTATGTTTTCTTCCTGTATTTTGGTTTATGAAATTTTCGAAATCGTCCCATAAACAGCCGATTTAATAGTTTTTATTTTGATACCCTTCACCTAACTAGGTCTGAAGGGTATATATAATGTTTGTCTTTCCGTTTGTAATTTCCATAATTTTCGACTTTAGCCGCAAAAGTATATTTATTATGGATCGGTTGAAAAAGAAAAGAAATTAGTTATGTCCGTCTGTCTGTCGGTTAAAATTATGTTTATGAAGTCGACCTATAGTTAAAAAAATAAAGGGAGTTAACATTTTTTAGACTAATATTTTTGTGATTTATTAGGATTTTTATATTTTATCAAATTATAGTACATACTGTACACATAGGATTTACAAGAGTAAGTGATGTTACAAAAAATTTATGTATAACAAGGAAAAGGTGATAAAGCGAAATGTCAAATAGGATTAAAGCATAGAACTACTACTGAACAGTAATCAGCAGCTGTTTACACTGTGTGCACAAACATTCCGCAGTTGCTGATGTTAATGCTGATAGTAGCAGCAGTGATGGTGGTGTTGGATGTTGTTGTGGTGAGCATTGGTGTTGATGATGCTGGCGCGCCGCTTCTTGTGTTTCCTCCGTTTGTTGGAAGATGTGTTGGGAGACCGAAGACTTTCATTGCTGGTGTTACCACGTTTTGCCATCTTTTGTGCCTGTGATGATCCGACATGCTCTCGCTGCACCTCTTACGTGAAGAACATTTGTCCTTCATGTGGAAGTGAGAGGGGCAATTGAAGCAATAACGGTATTTCTTTACCGTTTGAAAAAGGGGTAAAATATGAAAAAAGAGAGGAGAATTAGCTTGTTTATTTGGGTTAGAGAACAGGCTTCACTACTGGACGGATTTGGTGTGAAGCTGTTCTCACGTCCGCTAAGCGGACTTTAGCGTCCTGTCCTAAATGGGTATTCTCTATTCTACCTAAATGCCACTCGTTGAAGGTAAATTATCTCGACGGATAACAACTAAATCTCCAACTTCCGGGTATTTGCATTTTACCCCACGATGGAGTTCTTTGATATATTTCTCTTTGGCAAATTGATGATGGAGCACTTTGAGATTTTGCCATCTGTTAGCTACACTGAAAGAAAGATCGGAGTAATCGGGTTCAGGAGGTGAAAGAAAATTAGAAAATGACTTGGGGTTAAGGGAACTAAATCATTCGGATCTTTACTCATAGCAGTTAAAAGTCTCGAATTTAGGCATGCTTCAATACTGGTCAGTAAGTTGAAAATTCCTCAAATGTAAATTTCTGAACTCCAAAAAAATTTACTTAAATGAGTTTTAAAACTCTTTATGCAGGCTTCCCATAAGCCGCCCATATGAAGCGCACCAGGGGGTATAAAATACCATTCAATGGATTGGAAACTATTTCGTACCAAAACTTTCCTTCTCAATTGGATTAAAAATTCTTTGCGGTCGGTTTCCAAAATGTTATCCGCACCTACAATAACTGTTCCATTGTCTGCGTACAAATGTGGAGGACAGCCTCGTCTAGAGAAAAATCGAGAGATTAGTGTAAGGAATGTTTCCGTCGATATATCACCGGTTGCCTCTAATAAATTGCTTTTGTTACAAAACACACGAATACATAGCATTTAGTAATTCGGCAACCTCTACTAATGTAGGACTTAATATCGAACAGACCTACAAAGTCCAAGTCGGTATGGGTAAATGGTCTGCAAAAAGACGATCGCTCAGGGGTAATGCAGTCATTATCTGCTGAACAGACTTTTTCCAGTAAATAGTACATTCCAATTGTGATAACTGTACGAATTAGGTTCTTAATTTTGGGACCCAGAACTCGTGCCTAATAATGCCATCAAATGATGGTTGATGGTTTATAACTGCTTGCTGGGGCCAATATTCTTTCGGATTCTCTAGCCGCAAAGATCCGTGCTACCATAAAAAATTATCAACTCGAGCCAATGGCCTGGGCGTTTTTTAGCCAAGATAAAACAATGGTAGAATCATTCTACAAATAAATCTTTATCTTGTCTAGATTTAACCGACTACATATTGATTCTACTAGTTTTGCCATCAAAGGCGCTCCACAAAGTTCTAAACGTGGTAATGTTTAAGACATCGCAGGAGCTACTTTCGTCTTAGATGCATGTAAATGGGCAATGTATCCCCCGGCTATACCACTGCCAGGAGATACATTGCGTAAATAATGCGCTGTACCATATGCTTTTTCTGAAGCCTCACCAAAGGCAGATTCGGGGAGAAAATTAACCCATCTTGGAATGTTAATTTTCTCAACATTGAAGTAATCATTCAAAAAAGATTGCCACAGAATAAGAGTTAAGGGTTTCAATTACAATTATACAATTATCTTTAGGAATAGCCAACCGGCTGAATTGAAAAGCTTAGCAATTTCGGACAAGACGCAGAGTGTTCGTTATTGTATTTCTTCTAGATATCTGCATCAAGCACATTCTACCGGGGTAAATCTTTTAAGATACTTTTATGATTAACTGTCCATTTTCCCAAAATGAAACCAGCTGAAACATTACGTATCATAAAAGTGCATTCTAGTACATCATCGACATACATCTTGGTTTTCAAAATTTCAGACATCGCAGGACTCCGGGGTTCACAATTGTTTGCCAATTGTATTAGGGTTCAAATAGCTAAATACGCTAAATTCTTTTGAATTATGTTTAATCGGGATGAATCAATTTTTGGCGATACATCTTCTCAATGTGCACATTAAAAACATAGTTGTAAAGTCGCCATTTCAGAAATAAGACCGTTATTCAAACTGACGCCATTTGATGAAGGATTAGAGCCGTTAAATAATACTAAGAATTTAGTAGTGACACTATCGAGTTTAAATACGGCGTAATAGGCTTAATAATAAGTGGTCGATTTTTCGCTGGGGGTTCAACTGCTCTTATATGTCCCATTTCAAGATAATCCCCAATCACATTATCATAATGTGATTTTAACTCGGGGTTCTTTAAGAGACGGGTTTAATTTGTCTTGAATTCGGACAGAGCACCAAAACGAGAATCTAATAAAGTAAATTCGTTAAGAAATTCGGATCTGAAGGGGAGTGAAACAACGTAACGACCAACGGGGTTTAAATATGTAGTGGATCGGTAATGCTCTTCGCAATATTCTTCAGTTTCTGAAAAATTAGTGGCTTGTGGAACTTCTTCAAATGAGTTACATTTGCGGTAATTTTTAACCTAAAATTAAGTTCGATCGGGGATCTGACAAGTGAAATGCACATGGTTGAAGATATCCCAGCAAAACAATTCATCATGCCAGTAACGTTAGTTTTGGCACTGAAAATGTAGGAAACTTGCAATCCTTTGTAACCTCCTTAAAATAAAGGTACCTTGCGAACCGAGGTCAACTGGCGCTCGGGTAGCAAATCTGATATCATTAATGGACTATACAAAGAGTTAAGAGTAGAATGAGGGTTTATGTTCAGATGTGCTGAGTAAGTAAAGTTTTTATATTCGTAAGAAGTTGCCAGACAATTAAAAAAACATCTAAGTTGTTTTACTGTCGACAACCTTTCATTAACACTCTGACTCAAAAAAGATGGACAAAGTCTAAGGAGATGTAATCTTGACACATAAAACAACAAACTGTAAGGGTTGAATCTGTTTTCGTTGCAAAACTTTGTACATTTCTTGTTGCGCAATATAAACTAACATTACATAATAAAATACTTTAGGGGTTCGTAATACTATCATTTATAGTTCGTTGTAAACTTTTTATACTCGGACCATTTTACTGAGCTAAGGGTTTAATACTCGAAAGAGTCCGAAGTTGTTCATTAATTTGTTCTCGTATGTGTCAACTAACTTTTTCCATGCCATCGTTAGTTAACGGGACAGTTAGTATGGCATCTCATGGACATCCTTCGCGGTTTTCTACATTCGGCTGTGCCGAATCTTCAATACCCTCCACCAAAAATTAGTGAGAAGTTAATACAATAGGTTCCGTAGATATACATATACATACACATATACATACACATATACATATACACACATACACTCATAAATATATAATATATAACACAGAAATTCTAAATGAGTCATAAAATTAGTTATAATTTTGGCTATAACTTTTTTCTACTGAACTGGCTTTGAGGTTTGTCAGTTTGTGTGGATGTGAGCAGAAAGACAGATTGACGAAAATCAACTGAGGTTTTGATTTGATGCAATGTATATATATATACATGGCATCTGAAATAATTCGTTTTTAGCGTTACACACGAAATGACAAAGTTAATATACTCTATTCACCACTTGTAGTGTGAAGGGTATAAAAGCAAAACATATGCTTGTTAAAAGCTAAAAACTGTTTTCCGGGAAGGGGTCTTATATTATATTATATTATAGGTAGAAAAATCATTTTGCCAAATTTTAATGGAATTGATATTTATTTTAATGTTCTATAAACTCAAAGCCGTTTTCCGGGAAAGCAAGTAATAAGGGAGCTATATGAAAATATGGAAAAATATAAGGCAAATTAATATAATATCTTTAGAACAATTAGCAAAATAATTGTGTCGAATTTCAATAGAATTGGTCTTATTTATTAGTTTTATAAGCTGAAAACTGTTTTCGGTGAGAGGCTTGATATAAAAGCTACATCAAAATATGGACCGAGATTGTTCTAATTAAAAATATATAACAAAAATAGTTAAAAATATATAAATACCGAGTTCCAATGGAATTAGTCTTAATGTAATTGTTTTTTAAGCTCAAACCCGTTATCCGGGAAGGAGCGTTATATGTGAGCTATATTAAAATATGGACCCATGAAAAAAAAAAATTTTAACAAATTTTTAAAATAGTTTCAAAATTAATTGTGCCAAATTTCAATATAATTGGTTCAAATTTATTATAGCTGGGTCAATTAATGATCACAGATTTATTGTTGTATCGAAATAAGTATATGTAACAAATTATCTTATAAATTGCGGCCCATATGACACACAGGGTTTGGGGTGTATCAAAATTTTGCATATTATAGCCTTTAACTTTTTTCCTGTTAATCAGATTTTGATGATCTGTTGCACGATGATGGGGCACGTATAATTGTATGCTAAAATTAATTTTTGTTTAAGTCCAATTACATTTTTAGAAGAAATTAGAAGAGTTCTTTTTCGGAATTTCGAGGTTGTTTCAGATATCGGTATATAACTTCCTTGCTTATAATCCGTTATAGCTGGTTTTAAATAGCAAACAGCTTAGGACAATAACAAACGATGTGGTGACATTTTATTAAATTCGGACAATTATTCTAGGCGTGAGAATATTTCAAATAGACAGACGGACATAACTAAATCGATTCAATGATTGATTTGATGCAAAAATATATATACATTGTAGGGTCTGAGATGATTTCACGGAACGACAAAGTTAATATACCCTCTTCACCACTTGTGGTGGTGGAGGGTATAAAAATAATAAATATTTCAAAAATAAGGAGTAAAATTTAAAAAAATAGAGTAAAAAATCAAAATAATCAAGAAATATAAAAATAGCTTATATTTTGTCAATAACTCAGAACAATTTTCTTACAGTTTTCGCATTTTGAAAAGTCTAATATACTAGTTCAGGTATTAAATAAGCACGGTTAAACTCTTTCGGGTTAATTGTAATAATAATTTTCTTTAAATTTATTTTATCTTTGGTTAAAAACAATATTTATTAATACAGTGCACAATTTATTTACAAAAAAGTGTTAAATATTTTTTTAAAAATCACTTTATTAAATAAAAAGTAAGAGTAACCGGTTTATTCGTTTATTCAATATTGTGCAGCACTAGTGTATAAGAAAAAATCAACCAACAAACAAACAGAGTTATGTTTTTAATAAAATTAAAAACACTCTAGCCACTAAAAACAACATTATCAAGCGAGTAAATATTACGTTATTAATTCTCCAACTGTGCTATTTTCTTTAAAAATTGCACAGTTGAATAAAAGTTAAATTTCAAAGAATAAATAAAAAGGGATAAAAAACAACAAATAACATTTTCAAAGTAAAAGATAATTTTCTTTTAATGAAATAAAAAATTGTTGGATAAAAAATTAAATAAAAAAGGGATAAAAAATCTTTTATTTTAACACTTTTCTAAGAGAGTAAAAAAGTAGAAAAATTGGCACTCGCGAATAGAAAAAAAATACCCTAAGCAATATTTTACTAACTTTTTGTGTTTTGCCGACGCAATTTGTTAGTTGGTAGTTTTTCACTTTTACTTTTTAAATTCAAACAATTTACCATTTTATTAAGTGTTTGGGAAATGGGGGTGGTTTAAATAAAAATCCAATGGAATAGAGATCCTTGAGTTTGGGAAATGATTTTAAGGAATTTAATATTTTTCATTTTTCAATATCGCTTCATAAACCATCGAGATATGGACATTTTTTTTGTTTTAACTTTGCCCATGTGGTTATTTATAACTATAGAAAAACAATAACAACGTTTCACTAATGGATCGGAAATATCTTTGTGGATTTTTTATTCAAAGACATAAACTCATTTGTGCCATTAGCTTCCGAGATATGGGCAACTGCAGACCTAGTTGCCACGCAGAAAATTACTAATTTATTCCTCAATTTTTTTTTACTTTTGTAAAGAGCTAGCAAAAATATTAAAATGGATAGATAATAACATTTAATATAATAATGATAAATTGTTAAAAATTTTACAAAACACATCTAAGTTGTTTTAGCCATATTTAACTGTAAACTTTCAGATGCTTCAGTCACACTTGGGAAATCTGTTCATGACATATGATTATTTATTACATATTTTCTTTCGTTAATTTTGATTTGCGTCAATTTTTATTAAGCAGTCAGATTAATACTTTTATCAATCTTATAAATAGATCTTTTTGCAGACACGTTTCATATTCTGGAAAAAAATTTTGTTGAAAATTGTAATTTTTATTAAAAATTCACAAAAATTTACAAGTGTTGCATAATTAGTTTGCAGATTTTGAAATAATATTCTGAGTCACAAAGTTTGTATAAATTAACTGAATTAAAATAACAAAATTGTGTAATTGTACCTAAATTCAAAATTTTAATCTGCATTCATCAAAACGCTGGTGCCACTCTCTTTTAGCACCAAATCTGAAATTCTATTAACTGAAGACACTAGGTCTAAAAATATGTTACGCTGGTTAGAATACCACCAACTTTACATCGATGTATTGCTTCCTATATATTGCATTTTGATTTTGAATCTGTAAAGTCACAACCTTCAAAATTTACATCATTTTTTGGTAAACTCATCATCATTTTTTTGTTGAAATTTACATCATCTTTTTGTTTAAATCATCATCGTTTTTGTTAAAATCATCATCTTCAGAATCAAATTATGAATTTTGAGATTTTTTTTGTATTAGCTTGCTTAGACTTTAATAGAACCATCTAAGTATCACATTTTAACCTTAATTTCATAAAATTTAATTTTTAAAATGTTGTGATTACTAGCACATAGTAATTATATGTGCTAGTAATCACAACTAGCTCCATCATAATTTTTAGTTGAAACATGTTGCTAATTTTTTTGTTACAGAATATTTTATTTTTATTACATCGATCATATTTATAATTGTCTCCCTCCCGCCTATTATGTAGAAGTTGCTGAATGGTCATTCATCGATATTTTCTTTTTTTAAACGTTTAACGAGCGATAATAAAATATATTAAGTAAAATAGTGAAAATAATAAAATTAAAAATTAATAAAAAAATTATAAATTAGTTTAAAGTGAAATAATAATAATTAAAAGATATTCAGAAAAGAATAAAGAAAAAAGAATTGAAAGATAATTAAAATTTACTAAAAAGCAACAACAAAAAATATTAAATATTGAAAAATTGAAAAACGAAAAGAAATTTAATTAGTAGTTCCAACAAAATTAGAAAAAAGTTAAAGGATTAATTCACTATTTGTATTTGTATTTGTAAATATTTGTAAGTTCTATATATATTTATTCTTAATACTTAGTTTTACTTTTCGGTCCTTCCCCCTTTAAAATAGCTACGTCTTCTTCTTTATAATTATGATTTTGTTTTCTACTTGTTCTTAAAATCCAATACACGGTCCTACGAAAAACTATATAATTATTAATTTTCTTGCTTAATATCTAAATTATTATTTAACCCCGGAATTACAAAAAATATAAAAATATTGAAATTCAAACAAATTATTTTTAAGCTCAAAAATTATATATGAATCAAAAATTCTATGTTTTAAGATATTAGTGAAAGAATAACAAAATTATAATTTCATTACTACTTTTATTTTAATAAATATTTTAAATGGATTGCTAAACCTTCCATGTATGCATCTTACGTATGAATTTAGACGTAGCATTTATATAATTTTTGGTATAATTTAATAAATGTTTAATAGTATTTAAATGATTAAGGTATGGGCATAATTTTGCAAATTTTACCTAATGCAACAATTTCGTCTTTTGATGCAATTTAACCCCTAAAGTTTAAATCATTTGATTTTTTTTCTTTTGTTAACTTTTTTATATAATATCTAATTTTCATACAGATTTTCTAATAATATAAAAAAGAATTCTATTATACTATTTTTATTGGATTTACAAAACAATTACTAGACAAAATACAAATAAAAAACATGATCAACAAATACAACTAAATAAATAAAAACTAATATAATAAAAAATGCTATATAAAAATTATTAAAATACATTAACAATAACAAATTTACAAATTTTCACAAGACTTATACAGATTAAAATATTATTTAATAACAAATAAAATATACAGGTATAGTGTTTTTCCAAATGATGCAACATTATTTTTGTTGACTGATATTGAATGTGATCAAGACGATTTGCTATGATATGTGTGTTGATGATAGAGTATCTGTTTTCATCAATTAAATTCATGCAACTAAATGTATTATTCACTTTAAAATTTAGGACACATTTCAATTTGATTAATAAAATTACTAGCACATAATGCAAACTATATTCGAGAATTTAGTACATTTGAACATTTGTATATTAATTTAAACAAATAAAAAATCTTAATATAATATAAAATTTCTCCTATAAAATTGGGCTGTCACTTGCAAAACCAACAATATTTCAATACGAAAACTAATTCTTTCTTTCGAAGTTAGGACGATTTCCGTTCAACATACTCTCGTTAACAATGGGCGCCATTTATTGTTACGACACCTTTTTGTTTTCTGGTGAGCTAAGATGCCACCTTCACTAGCTTAGTCTCGGCCGTGGTGATCTTAACCTGTATCTGCTTCACCTTGGCTCGTCACAACTAAAAAATGCAAATTTCACTGAATAACGAACTACTTACGCACACATATTTATAATGGGTTTGCATGTTGATCCTATCATCGTCACCCTTCCTTTCTTGGTCATTCCATTACTCATGACCTAATTATTTATCAACATTTAAGATACATTCATCACTAATATAACTTTCACATCATCGGCCCACTGTATCTGTAATTTCAAAATTTAAAAACACATAATTCACAATATTATTATTATTTTTTACCAAATTATTTTTATTTATTTATAAATTATACGAATGGTCTTTTGACCTTATCATTAAACTCATCATATCGACAGCATATGTAATACTTTTATAACTATTATTTTTATATGTAACTTTCTTGACTTAAATTTCTTTGTTTTATATAATTTTCCTCTTCTTTATCTGCATAATAATTTATTTTTCCTTAAATATCAATGACCAACTTCCAGGCGTTAAACAATAGTTTGAAATTTTTCAATAATAGTTATATAATAGTTTCTTATATTAAAATAAATCATTATCATAAATATTGTGGTTTTAAAATTTCCTATCAATTATTCTAATTTAAAGACTAACTACAAAATTTTTTCAAACTAAATAATACAACAAATCTTTTAAAGGAGATTCAATATATACTCCAATCTATTTAAATTTATTCCGTTTATATCAATATTTTAATATCTCTTAAGGAGCTCCTTGAAAGATATTTTTAGCATAAATATTTTAATTATTATTACTTACTAAAATTCTAATTATATTCTTTTAGTTATATTCTTTTACACTTTGACAAAAAATTTTTGAAAAACATAAAACCTAAACGAATAACTTTACCTACTCTAATTGATACCGCCCTAATGTCCTTCCTGCTATAATTAATATGACAAAAATGGTTTTCTTCATCGGTTTTGATTTTCCCTTAGGATTTTACTTTTATTGATTGGTTTAAGTCTTCGATTGTCTTAATTGTCACAATTTTAATGTAAAAGGAATTTACCATTAGATGGCGCAACTATCGGACATCAATATTCCTTTGGACACAATAACATAGAATTGACGTTGTTCGTTTTACAAATTGTGATAGAGTGAGAATTTTATTTTTCAATTTGATTATAAAATAAAATAAATTCTATGATTGTTCATACAAAATAATAACAAGTATTTTAAACAACAAGTATATACAAATAATTATAAAACAAACTTCATAGTTCTCAACACTTCCATTTTTGTTTAATGAATTATTTATCCAGTGATGTTTAACATTTTCTTCATTTCATTAAACTGTTGTTTCAAAAGTGGTTTAGTTAAGATATCAGTTATTTGTTCTGATGTTCCCACATGTTTTATCTCAAATAGTTTTCTAATATACATTTCTCGAATGATACTTTACTTCAATGTGCTTAGTTCTTTTGTGAAATTGTGGATTTTTGACAAGTTTAATAGCACTCTGATTATCCAAGTATAGGTTAGGAGTTTCCATGATCTCACCCAAGATGTCACTGAGCAATCGCTGTACCCAAATAATTTCTTTTACACTCTCGCATGCAGCCATGTACTCTGCTTCTGTAATTGAAAGAGCTATAGTATGCTGTTTTCTTGAAAACATGAAATTGGACCATTCGACAGCATCAGAACGCAACCACTAGTTGAATGTCTTGTTTCCATATCACCAGCAAAATCGGAATCTGAAAAACAATTTAAGATTAAGTTATTAGTTTTACTATAACAATGTAATATATTTTTTATACATATTTGTAAATTTTTAAACACAAAATGTTACATTTAAAATCTTTGGCCGCCACTTTAATGGGATACATCCAAATGGATTTAGAGTCATTTGATGAAGATTATCGCTCTTCCCCGGAAAGTTTTCAATCTCTACCCGCACTCAAGTTTAGGAAACGCGTGTTAAATGAATTATGACCTAAAATAGATCAGAAGTACACAAATTAAAGAATCGCCTGAAATTAATTTAAGGGAAATTGTACACAATGTCAGATCTGCAAGACATTTTTACAGGACGATTGCGGAAATTTCAAAAGCGAACGAAAATCCATCGTCACTACCTGAACCCACACAACCCAACAATTCCGTAGCCTTCAATGTACCATTATGCCCACATTCAATGACGATTTTAACACTTGAGCATCTTTCCGAGTTCTTTTCAAGACCATTTATGGTAAAAACACCCACTAAAGTGGAGTTGAAAAACTCTTCTATCTTAAGCAAAAGACAAGCGGCGAAGCCAAAGAAATAGTCGACAACGCACCCTTGACAAAAGATGACTTTCTTATTGACTGGACCCAACTCGTCTCTCAATTTGAGAACAGATGAATGCAAATAAATGCGCATTAAAAACCCCTTTTTAATTTACCCTCAGTAAGCACCATGTGTAGTGCTTCCATTAAAATGCTTCAAAGAAATTGTTTCCAGCCAGAGCGCTTATTGACCCAGCTTCAGACTTCTCATTTATCACAGATAAACTGAGAAGGAACCTTCACTTACCCATAACACCAAAAGTTGCCGAAATTTCCTGGATAAATGAAATTGTTTCAGCCCGATCCATTAAACTATGTCAAGTTTTAATACGCTCAAATACCCAAAATAAATTTAAATTAAATATCAAAGCATTAGTTGTTAAAACTCTTACCAAGAATTTACCCACTCAAAATTTAAACCCTACCCTAATTAAAGACTTGGAAAATATTCAATTAGCTGACCAAAAATTCTATAAAAGTCGGCCTATTGACTTTATAATTTTTTTTACCCACAAATTTTGAGATCAGGAGTAAGAAAAGACTTACTTAACACTCTAATAGCTGAGGAAACTGAGTATGGCTGGATTTTAACAGAACCTGTTCAGAATTCGCAAAACAACCAACCCTTGGTTTCTTATTTCAGTTCTGTTACGCTTGATAAAGTTTTAACGAAATTCTGGGAAATCGAGGATATATCCACCCAACCCGAAGTTTCTTTTGTGTGTGAAGAATCTTTTAAGACCACTACCTGTCGATTACCGAATAGCCGTTATCAAGTCAATCTTCTATTTCTAGACCCACCCGTTGATTTAGGAAACTCTAGACACGTTAAATGGAATATGAGAACGTGCTACAACAATATTTTGACTTAGGTCATATGACACAAGGGGAATATAACCCAAATATTCCTCCAGATACCCATTATAATTTACCCCATCACGCTGTTGTAAAACTTGATCGTGTAACGACAAAATTTCAAATTGTTTTTAATTCTTCTAGCAAAACATTGAACAGCAACAGTCTCAATGATATCCTACAAATTGCACCCACTTTACAACAAGATTTAGTTATATTGTATCTTGAAATGGCGCCTTTATAAAATATTTTATAATGCCGACATTGGAAAAATTTCTTTTCGCAAATTTTATTAAACCCTACCCACACTCCATATCAACGGATATTATTTCGTAAAAGCGTCAATGAACCCATTAAAGATTTTGAACTGCAAACAGTCACATTTGGTGTAAATTGTACGCCATATTTGGCTATTAGAACCCTACACGAATAAGCCAAAAACATTCAAAATACCCACCCCATCGGTTCGTAAATATTGCGAAATAACATGTATGTAGACGATGTATTAGCCGGAGCTTACACTGTTGAAGAAGCTAAAAGTGCTCAAACACAATTGATCTCGGCTCTTGACTTTGCTGGTTTTCCTTTAAGAAAGTCGATTTCCAATACAAAGGAATTACTTACACTTACCCAAAGATCATTTACTTGATGCTGATCTACTCACCCTACCCGAATCAAATATTACTAAAACATTAGGCATTCGCTGGAATGCTACAGAAGACATATTTTTTAATGTACCCCTAATTGAAAGAAAATCAGAACACACAAAGCGAACTGTTGTATCAGATATCGCTCGTCTTTTTGACCCGGCTGGTTGGCTAGCTACAATTGTTATATCTGCCAAGATTATAATGCAACAAATTTGGCAGGATAATACAGCTTGATGATATTAATAAAATTAGTATTCCAAGATGGATTAACTTTTTATCTTCAGTAAAAATTAAGCACACTGTGCATGTTTATATGTACAAGTAACACTCATAAACGGACCTATCAAAGTAATCTCGTTACCAAGACTAGAACTTTGCGGAGAAGTGTTGTTGGCAAACATGACACACAATTTACTCACCCAATTCTTAACAAATAAATGAAACTTATTAATATATTTGACTAATTTCAATTATTTTTGTCCAATTCGTTCTGCTGATTCACAATGAGTTCGTGTCTTTCAATTTCCTCCTTTTCTTAAGGAAATTCTTAGGCCAGTACTTCTGGTTCAATATATTCAAGTTGGAATATTTCCTGGGTTATTTGGAATTCTTTTCAGAAATTTATTCTTAAATATACTTCTTATAATAAATCAGGTACTAATTTTACCCCTATAATTTACACATATACATATTTTTCCAACTACATTATAACTCTTTCCACCTGCCGTTTTAATTTGTTTTTTTTTTTTTTTTTTTTTTTTTAATTTCTTTACTAATTTTAAACAGTTTTTTTCCTAAAATACTGGCAGATGCACAACTTTCGACCAATCCATGTTGGACATGCAGTTATTATTATCTTCTACTGTTACTTCTATCTTAATCCATATCACATTTGAGGTTGTATAAAAGCTCCGATTTCTCTCCTATCATAATTTCTTTCAATATTCTTACACTCATCACTGAGATGTTCGACCGAAAAAATTTGCATCGGATATATAATCTGCGAAATACTCTGCCTAATATTAAGTTTAATGAAACGAATTACTTTATATTGAGGGAAAAGGGTACGTAATCGTGATCGAAGTTTCCTCATTGCTTGAAAATAGGAATCTATGCAGGACTTCGAAGAATTCGTACTTACTTCTATTCAACTCATATTGTACTCTTAATGCTTTCTTTAAATCTTCCCAATTTTTTATTTTCTCTTGTTGAACTAGTAACCAGTACCAGTCTTTAGTATCACCTTTCAATAATTTGTGAAATTCTCCACACAATTCTTTCCAAGGGTAAGTAATTTTTTCTTAAAATAAAATTATTTATGTTAAGTTTATCTGTATTTCCGTCAAAATTTATATCGCACTTTTCCACATGAGCATAACTATAATGTGCATATCTTTCAGGGTCAGTGTTCCCATTTGTTGGGATTTCGTTTTATCCTGTAAGATATCTCTGCTAACATTTATTCCATCGCCAGACAATTGGGAAAACCCAATCTTTTTTGAGGAGGTGGTGGATTTTATTGTATTTTTTCTGGGGCTCTCGTTAAATCATATGTTGTTTATACTTGGCTTCCACTATCTAAAGAATTTATGCCATCAGAAGATTTCTTGGTAATATTAACATTTGTCATTTCCCTTCTAATTGCAACAAATCCTTCTTAAAAACTATCCTGAATTCTCTAATCTAATCTACTTTCTAATTCCCCTATATATTAATTATTAGTTTCAGTGATTAAATCCTTAATTAAACCCGCATAAGCACAAGCACTATGACTGTAAGATATTCCTCTTCTTCACTGAAATCTCTGGGTTATTTTTCATCGGAATCGCACCAGTCTGGTCAGAAATTAGATTCCATAACATAAATATTTGGTGTTCTGATTGTATCCTATATATCAATAATTTCACCTACAAAAAAATTTATATAATATCTAATTTTCATACAGATTTTCTAATAATATAAAAAAGAATTCTAATTTACTACTTTTATTGGATTTACAAAACAATTACTAGACAAAATACAAATAAAAAACATGATCAACAAATACAACTAAATAAATAAAAACTAATATAATAAAACATGCTATATAAAAATTATTAAAATACATTAACAATAACAAATTTACAAATTTTCACAAGACTTATACAGATTAAAATATTATTTAATAACAAATAAAATATACAGGTATAGTGTTTTTCCAAATGATGCAACATTATTTTTGTTGGCTGATATTGAATGTGATCAAGACGATTTGCTATGATATGTGTGTTGATGATAGAGTATCTGTTTTCATCAATTAAATTCATGCAACTTAATGTATTATTCACTTTAAAATTTAGGACACATTTCAATTTGATTAATAAAATTACTAGCACATAATGCAAACTATATTCGAGAATTTAGTACATTTGAACATTTGTATATTAATTTAAACAAATAAAAAATCTTAATATAATATAAAATTGGGCTGTCACTTGCAAAACCAACAATATTTCAATACGAAAACTAATTCTTTCTTTCGAAGTTCGGACGATTTCCGTTCAACATACTCTCGTTAACAATGGGCGCCATTTATTGTTACGACACCTTTTTGTTTTCTGGTGAGCTATGATGCCACCTTCACTAGCTTAGTCTCGGCCGTGGTGATCTTAACCTGTATCTGCTTCACCTTGGCTCGTCACAACTAAAAAATGCAAATTTCACTAAATAACGAACTACTTACGCACACATATTTATAATGGGTTTGCATATTGATCCCATCATCGTCACCCTTCCTTTCTTGGCATTCCATTATTCATAACCTAATTATTTATCAACATTTAAGATACATTCATCACTAATATAACTTTCACATCATCGGCCCACTGTATCTGTAATTTCAAAATTTAAAAACACATAATTCACAATATTATTATTTTTTACCAAATTATTTTTATTTATTTATAAATTATACGAATGGTCTTTTGACCTTATCATTAAACTCATCATATCGACAGTATATGTAATACTTTTATAACTATTATTTTTATATGTAACTTTCTTGACTTAAATTTCTTTGTTTTATATAATTTTCCTCTTCTTTATCTGCATAATAATTTATTTTTCCTTAAATATCAATGACCAACTTCCAGGCGTTAAACAATAGTTTGAAATTTTTCAATAATAGTTATATAATAGTTTCTTATATTAAAATAAATCATTATCATAAATATTGTGGTTTTAAAATTTCCTATCAATTATTCTAATTTAAAGACTAACTACAAAATTTTTTCAAACTAAATAATACAACAAATCTTTTAAAGGAGATTCAATATATACTCCAATCTATTTAAATTTATTCCGTTTATATCAATATTTTAATATCTCTTAAGGAGCTCCTTGAAAGATATTTTTAGCATAAATATTTTAATTATTATTACTTACTAAAATTCTAATTATATTCTTTTAGTTATATTCTTTTACACTTTGACAAAAAATTTTTGAAAAACCTAAACGAATAACTTTACCTACTCTAGTTGATACCGCCCTAATGTCCTTCCTGCTATAATTAATATGACAAAAATGGTTTTCTTCATCGGTTTTGATTTTCCCTTAGGATTTTACTTTTATCGATTGGTTTAAGTCTTCGATTGTCTTAATTGTCACAATTTTAATGTAAAAGGAATTTACCATTAGATGGCGCAACCATCGGACATCAATATTCCTTTGGACACAATAACATAGAATTGACGTTGTTCGTTTTACAAATTGTGATAGAGTGAGAATTTTATTTTTCAATTTGATTATAAACTAAAATAAATACTATGATTGTTCATACAAAATAATAACAAGTATTTTAAACAACAAGTATATACAAATAATTATAAAACAAACTTCATAGTTCTCAACACTTCCATTTTTGTTTAATGAATTATTTATCCAGTGATGTTTAACATTTTCTTCATTTCATTAAACTGTTGTTTCAAAAGTGGTTTAGTTAAGATATCAGTTATTTGTTCTGATGTTCCCACATGTTTTATCTCAAATAGTTTTCTAATATACATTTCTCGAATGATACTTTACTTCAATGTGCTTAGTTCTTTTGTGAAATTGTGGATTTTTGACAAGTTTAATAGCACTCTGATTATCCAAGTATAGGTTAGGAGTTTCCATGATCTCACCCAAGATGTCACTGAGCAATCGCTGTACCCAAATAATTTCTTTTACACTCTCGCATGCAGCCATGTAGTCTGCTTCTGTGATTGAAAGAGCTATAGTATGCTGTTTTCTTGAAAACATGAAATTGGACCATTCGACAGCATCAGAACGCAACCACTAGTTGAATGTCTTGTTTCCATATCACCAGCAAAATCGGAAACTGAAAAACAATTTAAGATTAAGTTATTAGTTTTACTATAACAATGTAATATATTTTTTATACATATTTGTAAATTTTTAAACACAAAATTCGCATTTAGAATCTTTGGCCGCCACTTTAATGCGATACATTCAAATGGATTTAGAGTATTTTGATGAAGACTATCGCTCTTCCCCGGAAAGTTTTCAGTCTCTACCCGCACTCAAGTTTAGGAAACGCGAGTTAAGTGAATTATGGTCTAAAATAGATCACAAGTATACACAAATTAAGGAATCGCCTGAATTAATTGACCCAAAGAAGGCAGAAGAAATTAATTTAACGGAAATTGTACATAATGTCAAATCTGAAGACATTTTAACGGGACGAGTATGATCGCAATAGATGAATCAATTGCGGAAATTTCAAAGCGAACGAAAATCGACCCTCACTACCCGAACCCACACAACCCAACAATTCCGTAGCCTTCAATGTACCCCCTTGCGATATGCCCACATTCAATGGCGATTTTAAAACTTGGGCATCTTTCCGGGATCAAGGCCATTTATGGTAACAACACTTGCTTAAGTGGAGTTGAAAAACTTTTTTATCTTAAGCAAAAGACAAGCGCGAAGCCAAAGAAATAGTCGATAACGCACCCTTGACAAATGATGGTTTTCTTATTGCGTGGATCCAACTCGTCTCTCAATTTGAGAACAAACGAATGCAAATAAATGCGCAATTAAAAACCCTTTTTAATTTACCCTCAGTAAGCACCATGTGTAGTGCTTCCGTAAGAAAGCTTCAAAGAAAGATAAATTGCTGTATTGCGAATTTAAATTCATTAGATATAGATACGGATAATTGGGATCCTATCTTTATATATCTTTGTTCAACAAAACTACCCAAAGAAACTCGAAGAGAATTTGAGAAAATTCTTGAAGATAGTGCAGAAATGCCGTCGTGGTTGACTCAAGATATATTATTAACAAACACGTTTAATGAACTAACGTCTGTTAATGATGTCTTAGAGTCGAATATTAACCCGAACCCTAACACCCACCCTAAACCCAAACAATTTACCCAAAATAACTACAATTTTGACAGAAGAGCTAAAGCTTTTCATAATGTAACACATTCTGCCAATAGAACTTACCCGAACACCAATTCTCAGGAAAGAAAATTCTCTAACACCACCCAAATACCCAAATTCAGTATTCAGAATAAAACAAATACCCAATTCAACCAAGATAAACCCGATGGGTCTATTTGTAAATTCTGTAAGAAGAATCATACCCTCAGAGAATATTCGGCATTTAAAACTTTAAGTTTAAATGAGAGAGTAGAATTTGTGAAAAGAAATGGAATATGTTACAATTGTTTAGCTATTGGCCATGTATTAAAAGATTGTCATAACACATTTACATGTAGATATTGCGGCGACAAACATAATTCAATCTTGCACAAACCCAAGTCTAACCCTAACCCAAAAGTTGACAACACCCAACCTTCAACATCACACAACGCAGTACAGTCTTTCTCAACCCATACCCAATCAAGCAAACCCATATTAGATGACAGAACTAAATTATTAGGAACAGCGGTTCTGAATGTTGAAGTTCAGGGAGAATTGTTTCCAGCCAGAGCGCTTATTGACCCAGCTTCAGACATCTCATTTATCACAGATAAACTGAGAAGGAAGCTACACTTACCCACAACACCAATAGTTGCCGAAATTTCCGGGATAAATGAAATTGTTTCAGCCCGATCCAATAAACTATGTCAAGTTTTAATACGATCAAATACCCAAGACAAATTTAAATTGAATATCCAAGCAATAGTTGTTAAAACTCTTACCAAAAATTTACCCACCAAAAATTTTAACCCTACCCTAATTAAAGACTTCGGAAATATTCAATTAGCTGACCAAAAATTCTATGAAAGTCGGCCTATTGACTTTATAATTGGCAGCGATTTTTACCCACAAATTTTGAGATCAGGAGTAAGAAAAGACTTACTTAGCACTTTAATAGCTCAGGAAACTGAGTTTGGATGGATTTTAGCAGGACCTGTTCAGAATTCGCAAAACACCCTACCCTTAGTTTCTTATTTCAGTTCTGTTACGCTTGATAAAGTGTTAACGAAATTCTGGGAAATCGAGGATATACCCACCCAACCCGAAGTTTCAGAAGAAAGTTCTTTGTGTGAAGAATCTTTTAAGACCACTACCCGTCGATTGTCGAATGGCCGTTATCAAGTCAATCTTCTATTTCGATACCCACCCATTGAGTTAGGAAACTCTAGACACGTTGCTATGGCTCAATTCTTACGGAATAAGAAAAGTTTGATAAAAAAGCCTGAACTTAAAATGGAATATGATAACGTGCTACAAGAATATATCGACTTAGGTCACATGAAACAAGTTAAATATAACCCAAATATTCCTCCAGATACCCATTATTATTTACCCCATCACGCTGTTGTAAAACTTGATCGTGTTACGACCCACCCTACAACAAGATTTAGTTATATTGATCTTGAAATGGCCCCTTTATAAAATAGTTTATAATGCCGACATTGAGAAAATGTATCGGCAAATTTTATTAAACCCTGCCCACACTCCATATCAACGCATATTATTCCGTAAAAGCGTCAATGAACCCATTCAAGATTTTGAACTGCAAACAGTCACATTTGATGTAAATTGTGCACCATATTTGGCTATTAGAACCCTACACGAATTAGCCAAAGATATTCAAAATACCCACCCTATCGCTTCGCAAATATTGCGGAATAACATGTATGTAGACGATGTCTTAGCCGGAGCTTACACTGTTGAAGAAGCTAAAAGTGCTCAAACACAACTGATCTCGGCTCTTGACTCTGCTGGTTTTCCTTTAAGAAAGTGGATTTCCAATACAAAGAAATTACTTAACCACTTACCCAAAGATCATTTACTTGATGCTGATTTTCTTACCCTACCCGAATCAAATAATGCTAAAACATTAGGCATTCGCTGGAATGCAACAGAAGACATGTTCTTTTTTAATGTACCCTTAATTGAAAGGAAATCAGCATACACAAAGCGAACTGTTTTATCAGATAACGCTCGTCTTTTTGACCCAGCTGGTTGGCTAGCTCCAAATCTGCCATGATTATAATGCAGCAAATTTGGTAGGATAATACAGCTTGGGATGAATTTCCTAACCCACTCACTCTCACAAAATGGCAAAAGTTTTTGCAGTTCTACGATGATATTAATAAAATTCGTATTCCAAGGTGGATTAACTTTTCACCTTCAACAAAAATTGAGTTTAATGGCTTTTCAGATGCTTCTGAAAAAGCATACTGTGCATGTTTATATGCATGAGTAACACCCATAAGCGGACCTATTTTCGTAACCCTACTCTTCGCAAAGACAAGAGTTGCGCCTATCAAAGTAATCTCGTTACCAAGACTAGAACTTTGTGGTGCAGTGTTGTTTGCAAACATGACACACAATTTACTCACCCAACTCAACCTAAACCCTCAGAAAACTTATTTCTGGACCGACTCATCTATAGTTTTAGCTTGGCTCAACAAATCACCCAATTCATGGAACACATTTGTAGCAAACCGAGTTTCTACAATAACCCAAACTGTCGGCGTTGAAAATTGGAAACATGTGTCTTCAAATGATAATCCTGCCGATGTTGCTGGCCAAGGATGTAATGCCGATGATTTGGTAGAAAATACATTATGGTGGAATGAACCATCATGGTTGAAAGAACCCGAATTTAAATGACCAACAACACATAAACAATATGTAACTCAAGCTGAAGCAAAAGTTAGTCAATCGTTTGCTATTAACGTTAATACTCACCCTTCCTTGGATAATACGAATAATGAAAACCCAGACATATTATCAAGATTTTCAAAATTGTCAAATGCTTTACGCGTCTATCGATTTTGTGACCGCGCATCTTATATCCGAAGAAATACAATTCGAAATGATAGAATTATTCTTGATCGAAATATCTCACCACTAGTCAATGAGAGACTAAATTTATTATTAACCCACCCAAGTATTGAACTTGATGCGACGGAAATAAAATCTACACGTGATAGACTTATTATTCTTTGTCAGATAAATTATTACAAGGATGAATATAATTCTCTGAAAAGAAAAAACCCGATACCCAACAAAAGTAAACTACTCACTCTAACCCCATTTTTAGATTCTACAAATATACAGCGTGCAAATGGTCGATTACCAAACTCCAACAGTTTGTCCTATTCTGAAAGACACCCTATCTTACTACCCTATAAAAATACTTTTGCTAAATTACTCACCCAACACTTGGCAACCCTACATGGTGGAAATCAACTTATGTTGAGAATAATCCGATCTGGATATTGGATTCCAAAACTAAATAATCTAATTAGCAACATTATTAATAAATGTACAGCGTGCATAAAATATAGGAATAGGCAAACAACCCAGTTTATGGCGGCATTGCCACCAGAAAGAACTCAACTAACGATGGCCTTTATGAATGTTGGTGTTGATTTTGCAGGGCCATTTGACATTAAAGCATATAGTGGCAAAACATGTAAAATAACAAAAGGTTACGTTTGTATTTTTGTTTGCTGTGCAACAAAAGCAATCCACTTGGAGCCAACATCTGATTTGTCTACCCTAGCCTTTATAGCAGCCTTTGCTCGATTTTTTTCGAGGCGGGGATATCCTGTCGCCATTTACTCGGACAATGGAACTAACTTCATAGGAGCTAGTAAACTATTGAAGGAGCGACAGAAATTTATGAAACAGTTAAAAGGATCTGTTTTTTAAACTGATTGTTTTCAGAATTTAACGTGGCATTTTTTACCCCCAGGAGCACCACACATTGGTGGTTTATGGGAAGCAGGAGTAAAGACCTTTAAGGTTCATATGAAAAAAACTAAATACCCTCAAATACACATTTGAAGAACTGGCTACACTCCTTGCTAGAATTGAAGGATGTTTGAACTCGAGACCCTTAAGCCCGTCAAGTGAAAGCCATCAAGATCTCAACCCTTTAACCAGATGGCAAAAGTTAAAGATTCAACATCATAACTTTTGTAAAAGATCTCCATAAAAGATACAATTGGAAAAACCGTACCCGAAGTTAAAAGAAAGATGATATTGTAATAATTAGACAAGATAAACTATCATCGAGTGAATGGTTACTTTGTCGTATTATAAGAACTTACCCAGGTTCTGACGGAAGAAGTAGAATTGTTGACCTACAGACTTCAACTGGGACTCTAACTCGACCAATTACAAAGATATTAGTATTACCCACTAACTAATCTAATTTTAACTCATACCCTAACCTATTATTCAATATCATTCTTTATTTTAACTAACCACCCTACACTAACACACATTTGTTAATAACACACTAACTCATTAATAATATTTCATGTTTATCCACATGTATTTTTATTTCATTTACACAGAATGGCTCCTAACAAACAGGCTTCAGATTTAAAAGGTTTTGGCAACTGTAATGAATTTCCGTTTCAAAGGAAGTCGTAGCCAACAATACCGCACCCAAACAGTAAGGCATCATTTTGGTTGTGGCATCTGTTGAGCTGACCATCGGCTAGCCAATTGTCACAAATTTGAAAAAATAATTTGGCAGAAAAGTACAAAACTGTAATCGCCCTACATTACTGCGTAAATTGCCTAGACAGAAGCCATCTAACTGGTAGATGTACCAGTAAGGCTCGATGCCAAAAATGCAACGGCAAACACCACACTACTCTACATGGTCCCCAACGTATTATAAAATTTAACCAAAGAACCATCACCTACTCTAGCTCCAATATCTGCACCCACACCAGCTCCATGAAGATCATTAGAAATCGCAAAGGTAGGGTTTACAACCACATTAATGACAAAAACTTTTGTTCCGACTGTGGTAGTACCTGTTGCTGATCGGATTGCAGAGTAATATTGAACCCTACCCTCACGAAGTCCCGATTTGCATCCGTTTTTGAAAGTGACCATACCTGAATGAATCAATGGATGAATCAATTATGGGCATTTCTCTGGCAGATCCGGAATTTTATCTTTTAAATTAGTAAAAAAATAATAAATGAATACAATAAATACTTAAAACTAAAATAAGATACTTACCCTAAAATATAAATAAAATAAATAGTATGAACTAACATAAAAATAAATTAAAATTTAACCTAAAATACTTACCCTACATTTGCACAACCCATAAACTGAAAAAAATATTATATATATACTTACCCTTTGCACATACTTATATTTTTATTTATATAAAGTTCAATAAACTCGAATTTAAAACGTTTCTAAAATATATAAACAAATTATTTATTTCTCCCAATTACCCTTCCACGCGTAAGTACCCTGTCTACACATCTCCCTCTAACCCTCAAATAAACAGTACCTTTTATATTAAAAGTACCTTTTAAATTAAAAATGCATTTTATATTAAAAGTACCTTTTATATAAACAAATCTTTTATGTACAGGTATGTAACAACGAAACGTGCTATAACCACGTGCTATGTGGGATGTACCCCTCCTCCTGGTCTTATCCGTCCTACGTTTTTTTTGGTAAACAGGTCTTTAAGAGAGAAGTTAGTACCAAAGTTGAGATCTGTTAAAGTTCTTTAGTTATTCGATTTGCTTTGTAAGATACATACATACATACATACATACATACATACATACATACATACAAACATACATACGTACAAACTTCCAACAAATAATTTTTAAGGCATTGTTAGCCCAACGCAAACATTAGTGTTGTATTATCATACGATTTAAATAGATTATTAATAGTCTACATTTGCTTTGATTCTGATTCTATCCTCCTCGTACTTTGTGCTGTAAATTAGTTCCTTGAAAAAGTTATTGGGACCAAATTTGAAAATTCTCGATGAAGTTATTCATTAGATATTCGATGATCAATATTTTCTTTATATGGGGGTTACTTTCCCCGTGATGCTATCCGTCCTACATTTTGTCAAGTAAAACAGTTCCTAGAAAACGTTATTGAAACGAAATTTGGATAAGACTTTTATATTTTTTTAGATAATCAATATTTGCTTCGTATGGTTGTTATGTTTCCTACTTTTATATATATGGGGATCATTCTGTGAAAATTTTAGTAAAATCGGTCCAGTAGTTATCTGTTTATAAGTCACAAACAAACAGAAAAAGAAACACAGATTCATTTTTTATATAGATATATCGAATCGATAACATGGGATTTTGTAGTACTTTCTGCATTATTAGTAATAATTATATTCTTAGAATTATACATACATTTTTCAAAATAGATTCAAATTATCCAAATAATACTTTGTTCTTTAGTATTTTACACTGTAAGATGATGACTAGTCATTCAATCAGTAATTTTACTCTTTTATATGTTATATTTTATATAAATGTAGGTAATTAATTTTTTATTTAAAACTTTAATGGTTTTAATGACAGTTATAACTGATAACAGAATTTTTAATAATTTTTGGATTTTTAAAATTGTTTATTGTTGTATTTAAAAAATTTAAGGATATATTGTCAATATCTTAAATTTTTAGATTCGTAATATTTATTGATTTTTTCAATAAATTTATTTTAAATAAGAAAATTATTCATAAGTATGCTTAATTATATAAAAGCATTACAAATATTATATAACTAGCAGACCCGTCTTTTTTTGCCAAAACAAACTTCTAAGGCGTTACTAGACCTAAGCGTACATAAGTGTTGTATTACCAAACGAATTAAATAGATTAATAGTATCTTAAATTTGTATTGTATGGGGATACTATCAGTCTTATAATTTTTTCCAGTGAAGATGTCTCAATAGCATGATTGAGGCAAAATGTTAAAAATCACGCAGTTAAAGCTTAATAGATATTCGATAATCAATATTTGATTTGTATGGGTACTACATTGTATTGTCTTGGTACTACATTTTGTCCAGCAAAACAGATAGATAAATAAATAGATATAGATAGATAGATAGATAGATAGATAGATAGATAGATAGATAGATAGATAGATAGATAGATAGATAGATACATAGATAGATATATAGATAGATTATATGTGTTACTAATAATGTACAAGTATTGAAGTAAAGAAGTAAGAATCACAGCTAGGAAAAGCAAATTAAATCACAATACTTCCAAAAGACGCTAATTTTTGAATATCAATATTGATTATAGAATATATGAAGAATACACTAAGAAAATTATAAATTATCTGGTAAAAGATTTTAAATTTACTCCCCCAAAACACTTACATATGTTCATTAATTCCATAACTTTTTAAAAGAATTACAAGTCTAAGGATTACTCAACTATTACCTGTACTTATAAATTAATCCAAACATTATAAGCAACAAAAACGTTTTTAAACATGGTTTATATTCTTTATTTAAATAATAAAAATTTTAAGATTCGTTTACATGAAAAATCATATCAATATCACAAAAAAACCTTGTTTATGTTATATTTCCAGCCTTGAATTCAATTTCAAATATTGAAAATAATTTTTGCCTCACTTTTATTCAATAAAATTAAAAGGAAATTTAATTCAATATATATACGTTGAGGGGTTTTAGATGAGTCCTTCATAGCGTTACAGACGGAATGAAAAAATTAACTGTTATCAGCACTAGTAGTGGTGGAGGATATAAAAATATACATATTTTTTCAATAATATTTCATATATTAACTTTGTAAACCGTTTAAATTATGCCCAACTAAAGTAAAATTTTCCATCCTTGGAATTTATGAACTCTAAATATATATATATATATATATATATATATATATATATATATATATATATATATATATATATATATATATATATATATATATATATATATATATATATATATATATATATATATATATATATATATATATATAACAGAGAAGATCATTGATTTGTTTGGAACCAATGATAATATTGATATGATTGATCCAGAGGAATTAAATCCACAGGAAACTCTTTTACACAATATGGAAAACATAAATAATAATTGCATCTGGAGAAGGACAGCGACCATTAGATATACTTATGGATGAAGATACTGAGGAACTGTCCTATCCGACAATATATTGCACTGCAACGATTGGAAAAATTATAAATTCTGAAGCGGGACGTTATGACAGAAGATGTGCACGTGTGGATAAAGTTTTATATTCATAAAAATTGGAGTTATCACAATTAAAAACATGATATCATAATGTTTGCGGAAAAAAGTTGGACATACTGTGGAAAATATGTTGGATGATAATATGTGCAAAACCTAATTCAGCACGATGAAGGATATGCTCACTGGGAAGGAGAGAAGAAAAAGTTTTGGCAATGATACGGCAATTTGGATTACCGACATTTTTTATTACATTATCAGCTGCCGAATCACAATGGCCTGAATTACAAGTAATATTAGTCAAAATTATACAAAACAGAGATATTACCAAAGGTGAAGCTTTGAACTTAACAACTTTAGAAAAATATAATTTAATCAGAACAGATCCAATTACATGTTCTCGTTATTTTGATCAGAGGATTCGACATCTTTTCAAACATTTTAAAGTAAATGGAGGTTTTTTTCGATGAACACAAAGTGACAAAGTTTTAAAATGACGAATCAACATTTCCGTACGTGATAAATTTTGTTGATCGATTTATAACAAATTCGACATTGCCAGAGATTGCAAATTATATTGCTTTTCAAAAACATAATCAAAGTACGTGTCAAAGAGAAATACAAGGAAAAAAGTTTGTAGATTCAACATACCTTATCCACCTTTACCAAACACGCAAATTTTATTGCCACTGAATGTTAACACCGAACATAATAATATAGAGACGCAGAATGAATTTTGAAAAAATTCATACTATATTAAATGCAAACTTATCGGTTGAAGAAATTTATGAACTAGAAGTATTTGAAAACTTTTAATTGGATAGAAGAATTAATTTGATGTATGAGATTACATTTTTTCATTAAAATTGTCTCTAATAAAGCCTCGAATTTTTTAAAAACATCTTTCATAGATAGATATATATAAATGGATTCAACACCAAAATACTATCAATGCAAAGGGCAAATATGGATATACAATTTCTCTTGGATGCATACGCTTGTATTTCTTATATTATTAATTATATTAATAAATCAAATAGAGGTATATCAAGGTTACTACAGGAGATGATGAATGAGATACGGACAGGGAACTTCACCGTAAAGTAAATACTTCAACATAACGGGAACAGATTCATTTCCGCTTCAGAAATTTCTGGCCAAGAAGCCTCATATAAAATACTTGGTATGTAATTTTTTCAGTAATACTGAAGTATTCATAAATACAATGGCTCCAGAAAAACGGGTTCACATTTTGAAATCTAAGGAAGAACTTCAAAATTTGCCTCAGAATTCTACGAATGTTTTTCAAAATAATATTTTAGATCACTACATTCAACGACCTGACGTAAAAAATATTTGTTAAAGCTATTTTGCAGCTTTTTATACATACTCCAAATAACAACGGAGGAATACATGATTTCAAAGGGAGGATAATGAATATCAAGAAGATGATATAAATATTAATGAAATAGGAATTCCACTTCCATCAATAGATAGTTCAAGATACATATATAAGCGAAACATCTGGCTATTATAAGATTTCCAAAATTTGATGTGAATATTACCAAAGAAGTATATTTTAGAAATCTGGTAATGTTGTATATGCTGTGGCGTAATGAAGAGGATGAAATAATAGAATATAACAATGATAATAAAGACGTTATTGAAAATTATACAATATTATTTGAAAACCTTAAAGGAAGGTGAATAGGAAAAAATTATACAACGTTAGTTAGCCGTACCAGATATAGATACAGATTTAAATATTTTAAATATTACCGATGGAAATTAAAGAAATGACAATGAAATTGCAGACGACATTAGATTAATCAGATTACATCCTTTGATTAGCAAAAGTGATCTACTACTGATATTAGAACACTAAATATTAAACAACGAGTATATCTACATTATTTATTATATAATGTTTTGGAAAAGGTTAATTTTTTTGAGAAGGAACAGGAGTTAGAAAAAGCAGATTAATTAAAACAATATATCAGTCAATAACTGAACGTTTTAATTCTATCCCAGGATCAAATCCAGACTCATTAAAAGTTTTCCTGTGCGCTCCAACTGGAAAGTTGCCTTTGGAATTGGTGGTGCAACATTAAATTCATTATTTTCATTACCAATTAACCAATATTCCGGAGAAATTCGTCCAATTAATAATGATACTGTAAATTCATTACTAAGTAAATTTATGAACTTAAAAATAATTGATATTGATGAAATTTCCATGGTTGGTGCAAGTATGTTGGAATATTTGGACGCATTTTGGATTAAAGTAAATTTAAAAAACACAAATGCTTTCGGAGTAATTTCTATTGTAGTATTTGGAGACTTAAAGCAATTGCCACCTGTGGGAGATAAGTGGATATTCAGCGTTAATACTTCAAATCTTTATGGAGTTATTGCAAGAGAAACGCTTTAGAACATATTTAAATATTTTAAATTGACAGTAATAATGAGAAAGGGTGATGATTTAAACTTTGATCAATCAATAAATGGTATGGCAATTGGGGAAATGGAAAGATCCCAGATTCAATTAATAAAATCAAGGATAGTAAATATAAATTGAAATATACCAACAGATGCAATTAATTTATTTTGGTCCAATACAGAGGCAAATAAATATAATAATTTACGATTGAGCCAAATTTTAACTGACCCTGACTGACCTCATAAAAACAGATACTGTATCAATAGATCAGAGGAATGGAATATTAACTATGGTTGGTAGAATGAAGGCTTCCGGAACACAAGGATTATGTGGAGAGTTAAAGTTAAAAACAACTGGAAATTTTATGACGACAGTAAATATACAAATATACAAATACAAGTGATGGTCTTGTGAATGGAGCTACTGGAATTCTTATGGAAATTGAAATAAATAGGAAATGCAACAACTTTGTGGATTATATTTCCGGATAAAAATGTTGGTTCTGATGCGAGACAACAAAAGCGTGATAGAAGTGAGTCGATTTGGACACCTATTAAAAAATGTGTAAGAAATTTTCAATTTAAAAGTAACACTTATATCACAATTGAAAGAACACAATTTCCATTAACAATAGCATCAGGGATAACTATTCATAAAAGTAAAGGTAGTTGTTCTACGCGTAATAGAATAAGTAGATCTGTTGCTTGTAGCAGAGATATTAATGCAAATATATTACACATTATTGGAAACTTTAATTCGCCAAAGCCTCTCAATAGTATGGATCCAGTAAAAATAGAATTGGAACAATAGCGTACCGAAAAAGCTTTATGTACGCAATACAATATTCTACAAAGTAACGAAATGAGTCTTAAATTATATTACCAAAATTTATAAAGCCTTCAAGCACATTATTTAGATATCACAACAAGTCCAATTATAATAAACGCAGATATTATATGCCTTGTCGAAACTTGGAGCTTTCCTAAGTATTACAATGTATTACCAAATTTTTCAGTGATATGTAGAATTGATTGTTAGAATCCAGCTTGCGAAGAAAGGTATAGACACAGAAGAGGAATAATTGTTTATATTGAAGGCGATAATCTGCTCTGAGTTTTTATTCAACGAAGAAAATTTCATTAATAAAAAAGTTCTGCAAATTCTAATATATCGCTTTCGAGAAATTTACACAATTGTACTTTACAAAAGTCCAAACTTTCCTCAAACGGAAGTTTTCTCCACAAGGGATAACTACCAGATACAGCCGAATTGTTACATCAATAACAACTCCTGAGAAAACCGAGTATAGGAAAATGTAGACAAGACATTCCTCCTTAATCCTCATATTTGGTTTTTGTCACATGTCCCTCTTTTTGCGGTAAAAACTGAGTATGAGACAAGACATTCCACCATAAATCCTCATATTTAGATTTTGACCCATGTCCCCATTTTTACGCTATAACACATGAAGTTAAATTTTAAGTTTTTTTAGGTTTTGTAAACACTTAATATGAACAAAAAACTATCCGAGAAAACTGAGTATGAGGAAATGTAGACAAGACATTCCGCCATAAATTCTCATATTTGGAATCTGGCACATGTCCCTATTAATACGCTATAAGACATGAAGTCACATTTTCAGTTTCTTCGAACCGATTTTCTAACACTTTGTATAAACAAAACACTACTTCCGAAAAAAATCGAATATGAGGGAATGTTGAAAAGACATACCTCCATAAACCTCTGTATGCCAAATTTTGGCACATGTCCTTGTTTTTAAGGTATAGGCCAAAAATAGTTTATTGAAAAACAGTTTTTTCCTTAAGTCTTATGGACAAGTAGGTAATTTCGAAGACTGAGTGTAAGAGAATATTTTGTAACACTTTTACTTGTAAGACTTCTTGCTTAGTGAATTTATATCTCATCACTATTTTTCTTGTATTTCATAATATAAGTTTAATAATACAGGTGCGAAATAAAAACACCATTATTTTTATTTCGCACCTGTATTTTTGTTATCGATTATATTCTTGACATTTCTTTTAATAAAGATTTCAATGATCTTAATTTATTACTTGGCTTATCAGTGGAAATTGTTTTATTTTGATTCTGCTTTTACTCTAAAATTTTCTAAATTATAAATTGTTTACTTAAATTAATTAAGATTTTTTTATTTTTTAAATATCTTCGCAATTTTCTTGAATGATTAGAATTATCATATAATTTATGTACTTTAAGGATGGTCATCTTTGTTGAAATGATTATGCTTATGTTTAAAATTAACTATTATATTTAAAATTAACTATTAAGTTTTTATTTTCCAAATTGTATTACAATTAAGTATAAATTTACAATTGAATACGGCATATGGGCTAGATTACTTGGTATATTTTAATATAAATCTGTTACAAATTTTAAAATTTATTGAAAACTTTGATTTCTCAATGGTTTAAAATTAGTCCTATTTTATTTTTTGTTTACATATTTTGTTACTGTTTTGTTGTCACGTGCCAAAACTTTAAGCAATTGTTGTTGAATCAGCCGCTAACTATTTCTTCTTTTATTCACACGCGTTGCGCAATAAATGTTTATACATAAACTTGTACAAAGGTGATATTGTATCAATTAACAATAAAATATTGAGACTATGTTTATTTGTATATAAAATCTAAAAATAGAAACTGTTCATGCGCACAGTGTAAACAGCTGCTAATTACTGTTCAGTAGCAGTTCTATTTTTTATATTATTTGACATTTTATTTTATCTCTTTTCTCTTGTTATACATAAATTTTTTGTAACACTTACTCTTGTAAACCCCAGGTGTACGTACTAATTTGGATAATCAGAGTAAAAACCCCCAAAAAAATTTTATTTGAAAAAATTATTAAAACCCTTTTCTTTTTTATATTTTCGAGAAAATTATTTCAAGAAAACATTTTTGATCCTTTGAACCGGATATTGATTAAACCCCAGTTCTTGAAATATTTTTTAAGAAAACATTTTATTTCTAGTTTCCTAAACTCCAGGATCCCTATCCCATTGGATTTTTTATTTAAATCACCCCTATTTCCCAAACACTTAATTAAAAGGTAAGTTGTTTGAATTTTAAAAAGTGATAGTGAAAAAACAAAATAAAAAAGTGAAAAACTACCAACAAACAAAGTGCTAAAAACACAAAGTGCAGTCGGCAAAACACAAAAAGAAAAATAGTGCCTTCTTTTTACCCTAAAGTTTTTAATTTTTATTCGCTAATTTTTATTTTTATTCGTGCTAATTTTTCAATCTCTTAAAAAAGTGTTAAAATAAAAGATTTTTTATTCGCTTTTGATTTAATTTCTATCCAATAATTTTTTATTTTATTAAAAAAAAGATCCTTTATTTGAGTGTTTTTTGTTGTTTTTTATCCCTTTTTATTTATTCTCTGTTAACTCCGCTGTTAACATAAAAAAGCTTTAAAATTTACACTTTTATTTTTAAAGAAAATAGCACAAAGTAGAATTAATAAAATAATATTTACTCGTTTAATATTGTAGTTTCTAGTAGCTAGTGTGTTTTTAATAAAAATAAAAACAATATAACTCTGTTTATTGGTTGAATTTTTTCTTGTTTTTTGTTATTACACATATACACTAGCGCGGTATAATTTTGAATAAACGAATAAACCGATTACTCTCAATTTTTTATTTAATAAAGTGCATGTTATTCGATTTTTAAATAAATATTCAACTCTCGTTTTGTAAATAAATTGTGCACTTTTTGAATAAATATTGTTTTTACCCAAATATAAATAAATTTACCAATTTACCCGAAAGAATTTAACCGCGCTTATTTAATACCTGAACTAGTGTATTATACGTTTTTAACTGCGAAAGTGATTTTATAATTAAATTGTTTGTTGTTAAAAAATAAATTTTAACCCAAATTTGACACGTCTTTTTGGTGATTAACTCCCGTATTTTGAGAAAATTGTTCCGAGTTAGTGAACAAAATATAACATCGCTTTCGCTAAAATATATTAATTGAATTTTTTGATTTTTTACTTTATTTTTTTAATTTTACTCTTTATTTGCGAAATATTTATTATTTTTTTAACTTTGTTGGGAAATTACAATTATTTGCCCTATTATAAAAAATTATTTCGCGAATCGTGATAAATTCCGACATTCCTTATTTGAGTTAAAGCAAGTTTAGCCCTTTTTCAGATTTTCATACTTTTTACACATTACCATTTGCTTTTACCAAAAAAAACAATATAAATTGAGATCAAATATGGATCTATCGGCTTTGATTCGTAATACTGATCTTTTAGCAGAATATGAGGCTTATATATCTATTATACTCGCTTCTGAACACAGAATGGGTTCATTAGTTAGCCATGAAAAGGAACTTAACCGTTTATGGGAAGCAGATCGGTCAACATATGACATTTTGTTGATTGATGCTGAACAAAAGAAGAGTTCCCAGATTATAGAAGTAAAGTTCCGGTATATGGGTTCTAACCAATAACCCCAGTTCAGAAACTTTATTATTTACTCCAAGAAACCGCTAAGGATGCCCATGATGTCATACAAACTGTCCCTTTAACTGACGATGGCAACGCAATTGCAAGATAAAGGTTAGTTGATACATACGAGAATAAAGGGCACTAATTAATGAACAGCTTTGGACTTTTTTGAGTATTAAACCCTTAACTCAGGAAAATGGTCCGAGTATAAAAATTTTACAACGAACTATAAATGATTGTATTACGAATCTTTCACTACTAGAAGTGACCCCCGAAGTATTTTATCACGTCATGTTAGTTTATATTTGCGCAAAAAGTTAACAGACAACACTCTGAGTCTTTGGGAACAGTCAAAGAGACTTTGTACCACAACTCCTAAATGGGGTTGTGGTACAAAGTGGATGTCCGAAATGGATTCAAGACCCTTGAATCTATTTCGGACATACGGCAGTCTCAAAAAGTTCAAACCCCGAACAAAAATTTTAGCGCTACGAATTTCCCTAAAAACTCCAATTTTAATGTCTTGAAAAAATCAAACGATTCAAGAAATGTACAAAGTTTTGCAACGAAAACAGTTTCAACCCCTACAGTTTGTCGTTGTTTTTTGTCTCAAGGATCACATCCCCTTAGACTTTGTCCATCTTTTTTGAGTCAGAGTGTAGATGTTGTCGACAGTGAAAAGACTTAAGACTCTAATTGTCTGGCGACTTCTCACGAATACAAAAATTGTAAGAGTATTCATGTTTGTGCTCTTTGTAAAATACATCACTCTTTGAGGCCACTGGGACATGTTCCCAGTGTAGCATCACCCCAGCTCCCTATAGCTTCGTATTCTGCTAATACCCAGCAGCCCGTTCCGAGTAATTACCCAGCAAACACTCAAAACCCGATTAATTTTAACCCTTTAACATCCACAGTTGCTCATAATAACCATACTTACTCTACAGTCCTCTTAGACTTGACTTTTAGTATAGTCCACATTAATGATATCAGATGTATTACCCGAGCGCTAGTTGACCCTGGTTCGCAGGGTACCTTTATTTCAAAGAGGTTACAAAGGAAACTTGCAATTCCTACATTTTCAGTGCCAACAACTAACGTTTCCGGTAAAAAGTACATTCCTTACAATTATGAATAACAGTACGAATTAGGTTCTTTAATTTTGGGACCCAGAACTCGTTACGAATCAATCTAAGAATAAGGGAATGTCCGCCATGGGCTGAACATATTCCACGTATAAGCGGGTAAAACATGCCGAATAAGTAAAAATTCTGGGGTAACTCTCATCATAAGTTAGACCAGATGATCTGACTAATCGGCCATTGATCCTTACAAAACCATTTGAGTCGATAAATGGGTTCAAAGTGAGTAAATTACTTCTTGAAGGTAAGGGTTTACATTACATTATATAAACATTCTCAAATTTTCAATTATGTTAAACACCTGAACCAATACGAAATTATTCGCATTGTTCGGGGTAAATCCGAAAAGCGCTCAAGTATGTCATAAACGGTTGAACTTTCAAATGGTGATGGCCGATGACAGCTTGCTGGGGCCAATATTCTTTCGGTTTCTCTAGACACAAAGGTCCATGCCACCACAAAGAATTATAAATCAAGCCACGGGCTAAAGCTCCGCGACTTGCAAGGTCTGCAGGGTTATATTTGGAATCTACGTGATTCCAATTCTCATTACTGTTTTTGACGAAAGTGGGCCAATGGCATGGTTGTTTTTTTAGCCAAGATAAAACAATAGTAGAATCAGTTCAAAAATAAATCTTTCTCTTGTCTAAAATAAACTGACTACATATTGATTCTACTACTTTTGTCATCAAAGCCGCTCCACAAAGTTCTAAACGGCGTAATGTTTCAGACTTTACAGGAGCTACTTTCGTCTTAGATGCAAGTAAATGGGTAGTAATATTGCCTGGGGATACATTGCGTAAATAAAGCGCTGTACCATATGCCTTTTCTGAAGCATCACAAAAGGCATAAGTTCAATATCAGACTCGGGGAGAAAATTAACCCATCTTGGAATGTTAATTCTCTCAATATTGGGATAATCATTCCAAAAAGATTGCCACTGAATAAGAGTTAAGGGTTTCAAGTTCTTGTCTTTCCAAATTTGCTGCATGATAATTTTTGCTACAATTATCTTTGGGGATAGCCAACCGCCTGGATCGAAAAGCTTTGCAATTTCGGACAAGACTGCTCGTTTCGTTATTGTATTTCTTTTAGGCTGCGAAACTAATCTAAAATAGAAACTATCACTATTTGCATTCCATCGCAAGCCTAAAGTTTTCGTATTGCTAGCGTCTGAAAGTTTTAAGAAATCTTCATCAAGCAAATTCTCACGGGGTAAATCTTCTAGGAGACGTTTATGATTAGCTGTCCATTTTCTCCAGATGAATCAAGAACATGGATGAGTTCATTACGTCTCCTAAAAGCGTCTTTTATCATGAGAGCCAACTAGTACATCATCGACATACAGTACGCAGTACTCCGGGTTTTACAATCGTTCGCCAATTGTAAAAGGGTTCGAATCGATAAATACGGTGCACAGTTCATTCGAACGTATTTAACTCATAATCCTTTACGTATATTTCAGGGCTTTCTCGATACAATATTCTTTGGAATTTTGTTTGATCGGGATGAATCAATATCTGGCGATACATCTTCTCAATGTCCGCATTGAAAACATACTTGAAAAGTCGCTATTTCAGAATTAAGACCGTAAGGTCTGCTTGTAATACTGGACCGGGGTATAAAATATTATTCAAACTGATGCCGTTTGATGAAGGGTTAGAGGCGTTAAAAACTATTCTGAGTTTTGTGGTGAATCTATTGAGTTTAATGATGTGGTAAATAATAAGTGGTCGAATTTTCCAACATTCGTATATACGAACATAGCATACAGAGATATGTGCCAGATTCTTTAGATCAGAATTTATATATGTGTCGTCTAGCTGTAACAACAACCACCTGGATAAAAGAGGTGAATATGAATTTAGGTATCAGAAACTTTTCAAAATAAGCAAATTCCTTCTTATGTCCTTGTTCTGAAATTTTCTTTAAAATGTGCAATGTTAAATATATTTTTGTAATCAAAAATTATGACAATTTTTATTTCATTTATGAACTTTTTAATTATTATTATATTTTTTTTTTTTTTGCAATGTTAAATATATTTTTGTAATCAAAAATTATGACAATTTTTATTTCATTTATGAACTTTTTAATTATTATTATTATAATTTTTTTGAACATAGTTCTTGCTGTACATAACAGCAATGAAATAAGAATTTTACTCATTTTGAAAACTATCAAATTATTATCTGCAAAAAATTAGAAAACATTGAAAATGTTTTTTTATAAAAAATTACTTAAATTATTTTTTCCTTGTAAAATTAGTGCATTTAAAACTACAAGTGAATTCATATTTGCATGTAATAAGTACTTGGAAAGCAAGTTTTAAAGGTTTCGCTACTTTATATCATAACATTAAAAAAATTTTGCAAAGTAACACAATTTTCTTTTTAACTGAGCACTCTAATCACTCTGTGTGTTTTTTCTAAGAAAGTCGTTGCCACTATGCACAAACTATTTTTCAAATGTAATTGGTTTATCTAAGGTATTGCCGTACGTTCGATAAATTAAATCTTATTTCACAAGAAAGTTGTAATAACGTAAAAAGTTAAAGTTTTCTAAATTTCTTGCTTTAGTTACAGTTGCCTTTTCTATTTCGTATAGTAAATGCAAGTTTTTTAATGGTACTAAGTTAACAAAAATATTTTTTTTCACCTTCCGCTTTTTAAATTCCTAATTTCGACATTTTTGCAGTGTTAACCCTGTTTGTGTATAATTAAAAACTTCACTTGGCGTGTATTTTTTGTTCGTTTTTATTTCAAAAAAAAAAAAAAAATGAATTACACCTTAGAAAAAGTTGTAATATTTGTCGTATTTTGTTTTGGAATCGGTATACGAGCAATTGTTTCTTTGAGTTCTTACTCAGGAGCTTTGACACCACCGATGTTCGGTGATTATGAGGCGCAAAGGCATTGGCAAGAAATTACATATAATCTTCCCACAAACGAATGGTATATTAATACTACGAATAATAATTTACTTTATTGGGGAATTGATTATCCTCCATTGACTGCTTATCATAGTTATTTATTAAGCATTGTTGCCAGCCGCGTAAATTCAAGTTATGTTACTCTATTTCAATCTCGGGGTTATGAATCCCATGATCATAAGAGTTTTATGCGTCTATCTGTGCTACTTTCAGACTTATGTATTTATCTTCCAGCAATTACCCTGGCTATTATTTCTTTAAAATGGTTTACATCCACGGTATTTATATTACCATATTTGTTATTAGTGTTATATCCTGGCCAAATATTAGTGGACAATGGACATTTTCAATATAACAATACCTCTCTTGGACTATTTCTTTTTGCAGTTGCATGTGTAATGCAATCTCAATATATCTGGTCGAGTTTTTTTTTTACATTGGCTCTAAATTACAAGCAAATGGAGTTGTATCATGCATTACCTTTTTTTGTTTACTTGCTTAAGGCATGTTTTTTGGAGAAAGTGTAAGTAAATATATTATTTGTAATGTGTGTCGACTCATAACTATTTCAGCTCTCTTCTCTTGCTTATTTGAATACCCTACACCACCATAGGTAGCGGGCATAGAAACTGCGCTACCATTTTTAAGTATACCGTTCAACTCAAAATCATTTGGTCGGTTTAACGATGTCAGTCCGTCTGGCTGTTTTGCAAACTTTGTGAACAAATTGAAATCGCAGTTCTAAAGATATCATGAAATTTGTTACGTATCATTAATTTACCCAAAAGCGCCATTATTTCACGAAATCTTCATACAAAATTTCCTGCCGGACTGGGGTTTTATGCTCATAAAAGCCATAAATATTAAACCATTTTAATCATATTTGTCATCCTATTGTATTTGATATCCTGAACCGATGTGCCAAAATATATTATTTTTCAAAGATTCTTTTCAAATATCACTTTGAAGGGTTTAAATTTTAAATGGTCTTGGTACTGTACGAAAATTTGACAAAAATAAAGAAAATACCATTTATAACCAACATTGTGGTGTAGGGTTATTATATAGTCCGTCTTGACCGACTATTGCTTTTTATTTGTTTATTGTAAGTTTTGTAAATATAATTCCTTCTATAAATACAGATTAGTTTCCAAAAAGTCAAATACAAATAAGCGAAAATGTAAAATCGTTAAACATTTCCGCTTATGTTTATTTATTTACAAAATGCCTTAAATTTAACATATAATAACATACCACGATTTATTTTGATACTTTACCCACAATTTTAAGTAAAAATATCCAATAGACCTGGAAGAAGTTTCTATCAATTTTTAGTTATTTATTTTACATATCTAGCGGGTTTATACCGCTACAAACAAACAGGAGGTTTTGAGGTAACATCTGGGCGGATGTCCCGTTTTTCTATCTATAGCCAGAATATTTAACAGAGCTAGTCTTTATACAAAATTTTGAAAAAATGTAAAACTCTTAATCTCAAAAGATAATCTTCCTGGAAAACGGGAAAACATGGGCGCATGAATCCAAGTGAAAATGGTGGTCAGTATCTCCAGTTATCACAATCCATAGCCAGAATATTTAACAGTGCGAGTTTTGGTAGATTTTGAAAAAAATAATAATCGTAAGTAATTTGTCGAATATTGGTCCATGGACGCTTCCCCCTCTGCACAATTATTTTTCAAACTTTTTTAATTTTAATTTTTCAATTAAACTTAATGTTGTTGTTTTATACTCAAAAATGTGCAATAACAAAAACACACAAAAATTCATACAACATTAGTAAACACATCTTAAATGTGAATACGTTTGTATATTCATTCAAAGATTGTAAACATACAAACATGACTTTAAAACCAATTATTAATTTTAAATTTAATTTTTGGGTTCTTTTTTTATTTTTTTTTTGTTCAAAGAGCGATTAAAAAAATATTTTTTTAAAATTAAAATTAAACTCTGAAAGATCCGATCATTTAAAGAAAAGGGTTTTAAATTTGATAAAATTTTTTAAACTATCTTTTATATATGAATCTAGTCTTACACCGGCCATATTTGGTCATGACATCTTTATAATCCCACTTCTCGAAATAGTGTTTTAGGTGTAAATTATTCTTAAATATTGAAATTAGGAAAATTCTACTTTTAATTTTATTTATATAGTTTTATTTTAAGAAATTTAGTGAACGGTTAAATGGGCCAAATAATAATTTTTAGATTTGTGTATATTTCGTTTAAATTTCAATACCCATCTGGATGATTTTTTTCTTCGTAAAGTATTATGATTATAAATTTTATTAAATATTTTAAGTAAAATCAGTGTAATTGATGAACAAATAAAAAAAGCAAACATGTCGAAAGTGATCTAAATGGAAGTATATTAATAAGGTTTCTTTTAATATCTGTGAATATAGTGTCAAAATCCTAGGTAAACCCCTGTCTAACTAACTTTGAAAATTTTTAAAAAATCTCAAACTCAATTCAGATATTCCACTTATAAATGTGGATAGCAGAGACCCTTGCCCTCTCTTTCATGTGGTCTTGTTGGATGCCACCTCTTTGTTTGGCCATAATGATTAAAGTGCTTGATGTACCTCCCACTGGTTTCATATACACAAAGTAAGGATTTTTAAAATCTATTAATTTAGTATTTTTACTTTTTAAAACAAAGTCCGACATTCAAATAAAAAAAAAAATGAAAAAATTCACAGAAATATATTCTTTGTTTAATTCGAATTTGTCTTCTCAGTTAACAGCACTCTGTTAATGGCTGTGTTAACATTATTGGTTTTTGTCTTTGCTAGTTAAATTCGAATTTTACTTCACACACATTTTGCCACCTCTTTGTTTGGTTACAAAGGCCAAAATCCTGGACAATTTTGCGTAATTGCAGTTGCATGGGCTGAAGAAGTGAGATAACTTTATTTACCAAACCGCATAGGTCATCAACTCTTTGGCCCGTCTCCGTTATTGTACAGTTTTTCGCATATGTTATCACTTCAGACGAGAGGTAGAAATTAAATGTGGGGACAGGATTCCGCGCTGTTGAACGCCTTGTTTAACTCCACGGCGTTTTGACTTTTGATCTCGAAACTACGGATGGCTGACGTCCACTCAATTCACGATCCTTCTCTTCATGTCGTTCGGCAAAGAGGACTGCAGGATGTCCTGAAAGAGAACTTTATGGTTGACAGTGTCAAAAGCTTTTAACAGGTCTAGTACTATGGAGATCAAATGTTCGCATGGTTAATGCTATCGTGGTGATAGGGTGAAAATCGGCCTGTACGATTGTCCATCATTCTCGTCTTTTCCAGGTTTCTGTATTGCCCGCCCGCCAAGGTTTTTCAGCATCAGCATAGAAATCAGTGCCAATCGCCTTCGATGTTTTAGCTGAATAGGTTTCAGTTGTTGATGTAATCTATATGCTGATTTCAAAGTTCAGCGCATCGATTCTTGGGTCAATGGTGTATTACCAAACTTAATCGCAATCCTATCTTCTATCTTATTAGGGATAGAATAAGATCGGACAGTCGACCACAATTGAATCATCTGCTAATTTCAAAGTTCAGCGCAGTTGTTTTTGGTTGCGTTGATGGTTTTGGAATTTCTTCTCGGCGGTGTGTACATTTGAGAGAATTGGTAGATCACCAAAACAGCGGTTGATAAATTCTATGAAGCCGCTTTCTTCTGGTTCATATATGTGAGTCGTTCAGAGGCAATGAAATCGTTAGGTCGCTCCAGTTAGTGGTCTGGTCCCAGAGATACGACTACACGCAAGGTAGTGCAGCTGATCAGACCAACACTCGCTAATGTGATATCTGGCGAACTAGCGCAAGTACCCATAATCCGTGTGTGACCTTCGTTATTCAATGTGTATAAGGCTGATTGTGCACGCTAAAGTCCAAAAGCACTAATTGTGTTCTGTTGCCATTAATAATAGTATCAGTTTTGTCTCCTAAATCGGGTTATCTCATCAACTTTGCCCTGGGAACCATTTCAGTTATACCGGAAGATGGATATTTCTTTAGGTGCTATGAAAGCAATCACTGGAGTTAGCGGCGATCTGTATGATGACTGCTGAAGGTGTTGATATTGCGGCGGTTGTTGTTATGGTGATTGCAGAGGGAAATGGTAGTGGTACATAGGATGATGATATTGACGACGCCAATGTGTTTTGTTACAACAACAACAATGTAGACTGGAATTAGTCGTCAGTTTTGTTTCCTGGACCGCAGCGACCACGATGTTGTGTTGTCTCATGAATCGGGTTATCTCAGTTACTTTACCCTGGAGACCATTACAGTTAAACTGTAATATTGATATCACCTCAGGTGTGCTGACTGCAATCACCGGTGTAAGCGGCGACTGATGAGGTTGCTGCTGTTGTTGTTGTTGCTGCTTTTGGATTTGTGGTGATTGTGTTGGAGAGGATGGTGGAGTTGCGTTAGAAGATGATGAAGACTCATCACTATGATGCTGTTGGCAGCATGGTGCAACAAAGTTCTCCGACCATTCCCTGTGATGACTCAGTCCTGAACAAGTACTGAGGTGACACCAGCCCAAACAAGAGTTGCACCTTAATTAAGTTGACATTTGGTGCAAGCGGTTCTGGCACACTGAGCAGAACCATGGTCCGGGATTTCGTTCAATTCCGGCGCGGACTAGTAATATACGGAGCAGTACTGCCGGAATGTGCTGCTCCAATGACAAAAATGTACTTTTCTCTTCCGTTGCTGAGGTGACAGCCCTTGGCCGAATTTCGGGTCATTCCGGTACGAAAAACCGGCTGTCGCGGGAATGTGTTTTGTTGCTGTTATCAGCAAAGTGCAACATAATAATCTGACCACCTGTGATGATTTAGTTCAAAACAATTTCTTAAGTGACTCCAGCCAGGAAGTCACATACCTTCTTTTTTGGTAGATGACAGCCCTTGGCCTTTGAATTCCGGGCCATTCCGGTGCAAAGAACCGGCTATCATGAGAATGACTTCACTTTATGTGCTGTAAATAATTTTAGTGCGTCATGACTGGAGGCTTGTTAAGTTGCGAACAACACTTCATTTCGCCTTACTTACCTTCCTCGGGATGCTCATTGAATTGTCGGCAAAAGCTCGCGAGTAATACCTAGGGTCGGAAATGGTTTTGTTTGCAAACTTAGTCGCAACCCTATTATGAATCTTCTTCATATACGTGCAGCGTTCTGAGATGATAAAATCGTTGGGTCTCTCCAAAGAAACGGTTGTTGGTAAGTCGTCTGGTCCCAGAGATACTACAGCTTGCCAGGTTGTTTAGTTTATTAGACCTACACTCCCTTAGATTATGCCTAGCGAATTAACATTGTAGTTAAATCGTAGTAAAAGGGCTACGATTCACTAATTCTCCTACTTTTGCAAAATATTTAGATTGGTAATGCAGAAGAATAATAATTATTTAAGATTAAAAAATCTCTAATATTACATTAAAAATTAAATGCTAAAAAATTGATATTTTTACATTTTTTGTTCTAAACGAAACCATTTTAATTTAAATTGGGTGTGTCATGTAAGAAAGATCCAGAGTGTTTCGATTTTCGGACAGTGTAGTTGGTCCTTTTGTGGAAATCTAAACCATTCTTGAAACTCTATATTTTTGCACTGCAAGAGTGTAGGTACCAACTAAAACAAAAATAAATTTAAAATGCAAAGCCTGTTGTATTAAAATGTTACACCTAAACATAGTAGTATACTCTATAAGCTCAAGTACTTTATTTAAAATGATTTGGGATTGAAAGCGACATTATTGTGGCCCACAACCACATTTTGGACAAATTTCAAGGCAAACTTTGTTGCGCAGAACTATTCTTGTATACCTAGGCTGATTATATCTCTGTCTGCGATGGGAAGCGGGTGGCCTCGATGGGCCATCTCGGAGTTTTACCTAAATTTCAAGAAGAACCTATGAAGGAAGTCAAGATTAAAATTAAAAATATAATACAATCTGTGGTCAGCTGTACAGGAAGCAAAATGTGAAATCCCATGGAAATTATGGGCTGCATGTTTCACGCAGTTATCGCAAACAAAGGTTTCAGCACTAAATGTATATACATACAAGCAAAGGTTTAAGCACTAAATGAAAATGAAATATTATATTAATTTTCTTATTTTTTTAATACTGCGTTTTTTATATACCATCACATTTCAGTTATGTTCATACTTAATATTTTTTGTTTTTATATTAATGAATTTCCAATCAAGTTTTTATAATATAAAATATTATTAAGAATTCTCCACAAATTAAAAAAAATATTTGTTATAAATACTTTCAATAATATTTATAACATCGCACATTGGTCTCAAAATATTTTTGTTTGGAACGTTTTTGTTTTAAACAATTTGTGCACAGAATCACTTTTATAGTAGATTTTTTAGGTTTAGTGTTTTTTATTGTTAGATCTTTTATTGGTTTTAATTAGGAACTTTTTTTAATAATTCTTTTCTTCAAACCCATGGTTGAGAAGATTAAATAATCATTATTATAAACATTCTCCCGGACCAGACAACTTTGTTGAGGATTGTTGTGTGAAAGATCCCATCACCATCCAACCTCGGGTAGAGTATTGTGCAATAATGTGTATTACGTTGGGTTGTAGGATGCTTTTGAACAAATCTATACCAGTTTCCATAGCAATGATCTATTGGAATAAAATTCGGGATCTGCTAACGAAATATGCCTAAATTTTTCCTTAATAGATACATTCAAGGCGTTCGCGTATAGAGTCCTTGGCAAATGTTTCCATGCAAACTTTATATCGACTGTTTGAAGTGTGATTGTGAGTAATAAAAACGAATTGCGTACAAAAATGGACGCAATTCTTGATTTCGTGAGAGTTTTGTATAATATTGCCTTGCAATGCGATTAGGACCTTGTAGGAAAGTGTGATGTTTTCCTCTGCATTGCTGGCTTCGGGCCTTACTGGTACAATTAACGAATGTAACAATCTCAGATTTGTATTTTTCTGCAAAATTTATTTTATTAAATTTGAGAAAATTGACTAGTTTGGGCACGGTCTTGTTGGCTTCGACTTCCTTTGAAAAAGAAACCATTCTTAGGCGTTCATTATTCTTTGTAAAATAAAAAAATTTTGTGTGGGTGAACATGAAATGTTATTGAGTTAGTGTGTTAGGGTGAGTTAAAAACAAATTTGAGTACGTGTAGGGTGGTTAGTTAAAATAACTAATGATATTAACCAATTGATTAGGGTGTGAATAATAATTATACTAATTAGTGGTTAAAACTACTATCTTAGTTATTGGTCGTATTAGAGTCCCAGTTAAAGTCTGTAGGTAAACATCTCTACATCTTCAGTCAGAACAAGGGCAAGTTTTCGTTATACGACCAATTAACTATTCATTAGGTGATAGGTTATTTTGTCTAATTATTACAATATCATTAACTTTAACTTCCACTTGTATCTTTTATGGAGCTTTTTAAGATACTCATCTTTTCATTATCTACAAAATTTCTGACGTTGAATACTAAACTTTTGCCATCTGTTTGACACGGTTAAATTATCATGGCCTGTGTAGGGTTCTGCAGGTTTAAAATGGGTGAGTCAATGAAAATATATCCAGGCGCTAAAGGATTGAGATCTTGTGGGTTTTAACTTGACGGGCTTCAGGGTCTCGAGTTCAAACATCCTATAATTCTTGAAAGGAGTGTAGCCAGCTCTTCAAATGTATTTTTCAGGGTATTTCGTTTTTTCATATAAGTTTCCCATAAACCACCCATGTATGAAATACCACATCAAATTCTGAAAGCTGCCAGTAGCAACAAGATATGCTTTTTAAATTTTTTATAAATTCCTTCTTCAATAGTTTTACTAGCTCCTCTAAAATTAGTACCATTGTCGTCAGGACATCCCGCCTCAAAAAAAACCGAGCAAAGGCTGCCATAAAAGCTTGGGTAGACAAATTAGATGTTAGCTTTAAGTGAATAATTTTTGTTACAAAGCAAAGAAAATTGCAAACATAACCTTTTGTTATTTTAAAAGCTCTGCGACTATATACTTTAATGTCAAATGGTCCTGCAAAATCTATACCAACATTCGTAAATGTTGTAGTTATTTGTGTTCTTTCTGGTGGAATGTCGCCGTAGACTGTGTTGTTTGCCTATTATATTTCAAGTATATATACATTTATTAATAATTTCGCTAATAAGATTCTTTCATTTGAAATCCAAAATCCAGATCGGATTATTTTCAAGATAAGTTAGTTGATTTCCACCATCCCTGCATGGTAGATGTGTTGTGTGAGTAATTTAGCAAGTAATTTAGAGTTTGCGCGACTCTCGCCTTTGCTGCAGAGTAAAGAGCCGAGATCAATTGTGTTTGAGCACTTTTAGCTTCTTCAACAGTGAGAGCTCAGACATCGTCAACCCAGCCTATCACTTCGCAATACTTGCGAATGTCTTTAGCTTATTTGTGTGGGGTTCTTATAGCCAAATATGGCGCATAATTTACACCAAATGTTATTGTTTGCGGTTCAAAATCTTGAATGGGTTTATTGACCCTTTTACGGAATAACATTCGTTGAGATGTATGAGTATGAATACGAGTAGGGTTTAACATAATTTGCCGATACATTTTTTTAATGTCGGCATTATAAACTATTTTATAAAAGCGCCATATCAATGTGTAGGGTTTCATTGATACTGTTGCTGCTATATTTTGCTAGAAGCATTAAAATCAATTCGAACTTTTCTCGTAGCACGATCAAGTTTTACAACAGCGTGATGGGGCAAATAATAATGGGTATCTAGAGGAATATTTGGGTTATATTTAACTAGTTTCATATGACCTAAGTCGATATATTCATGTAGTACGTTATGATATTCCATTTGAAGCTGTGGCTTTTTTATTAAGCTTTTTGCATTGCGAAAGAACTGAGCCATCGCAACATGTTTAAAGTTTCCTAACTCAACGAGTGGGTATTGAAATGGAAGATTAACTTGATAAAGATCATTCGATAATCAACGGATAGTTGTCATAAAATTTTCTTTACATAAAGAACTTTCCTCTAAAACTAAACATTGGATGGGTATATTTCGATTTTCCAAAATTTCCTTAAACTTTATCAATCATAACAGAATTGATATATAAAAACTAAATGTTGGGTATTTTGCGAATTCTAAACTGGTCCTGTTAAATTCAGCGGAACTAAGTTTCATGAGCTATCAACGTGTTTGTGATAATAGTCTTGGATATCTTAGCATAGTAAAACTTGACACAGTTCATTTGTTCAGTCTGAAAGTATTTAATTTATTTTCCGAAATTTTGGCAACTAAAAAATTTTTAAATTAGCCATTTTGTTTGTAAAAATTTAAAAATATATAAAAAACTGTTACTATTCGGTCTTTTATATGTAAAGGGAATTTACATCCCTTGTGTTCCTCTTTGAACCTTCTTCCCGCTTTGAAGTTCCTTAAGAAAACAGAATAACAAAGAATGTTTTCCACTCCACAATAACACAAAAACCTGAACGAATTAAGTGACATGTCAGGAAAAGGAAATTGTAAAGGACAGTAAAAGTTACTTCTAGACAAGTTAATGAGATAAAGTTTAATGAAATTTCTGATGAAGAATTGGACTAATATCCTCAAGTAGTCGCGTTGCAGGTGTCTAGGCGAAAACTTGATTATTCCAGTGCTGAAATTCTTCAGAATTTGGACATTCTTATATTTATTGCCCTGATGAAGCAGGAAAATTTTTTGGTATAAATGTGGCTTAAAAGGCGTTGTAACATTCAACTGTCCAAACAACCATAAAAACTTGAAATACATCGGCGCATCTCACAAAGACCAACAGAATACGGTCCCAGATAGCAAAGAAAATTAACATTTAATAATACTAAAATTTTAAACAACTAAATTGTAAGTCAGATTCATTTACTTGAAATACAGAAATTAAAAAAGAATTAAATTCACCTTATTATAATGAAAATGTTTTTGAACGTAAAACTAACAATTTAGATTTCAAATTGAATAAACCCTTATGTTGAAAACCCAAGAATTAAAAGACCATTATCTCATAAAATTTTTGAATGCAGCGAAAGAATCCCAGAAAACGAATTCGTAAGATGGATGTTGGACTTTGGGACCAATGTTTCGACATTGGAAATAGATTATTTGCAATTCATATCACGACACAAAATAGGAGTAAAAAGCACTCTTCTACGCTATCCAGTGCTAATGGTGACAAACAAGGAATTCTGGGCTTTTATATATTTCCTGTATATTTTAAAAATGTATTAAAAATATTTGTTTCTATTTGGTACCAAGTTTAAAACAAAATTTATATCTAGGTCTTGATTTCTAAAAAGAATTTACTCCTGCGCTAGATATTAAACACCTCAAGAACAAATATAATTAGAAAGCATCATTTAGAAATTTCCTTCATTCGAAAAGATCGGGCTAGGTTGCACCGATCTTCTCGAGCATCATATAGATACTAAAAATTAACTTCCCTATAAAGGCCAAACACTATCCTTTATCCCCACCAAGACAAGCTGAAGCATTTCAGGAAATAGAGCGTCATTTATGAATGGATGTAATAGAGGAATCAAACTCTATGGTGTTCATAAGTGGTGTTAGTACATAAACCTGGAAAGGTTCGATTATGCAATGATTCTAAATCTAATCTAAAAAGGATTTGTATCCTTTACCCCACATCAACGGACTCCTGAGTAGGCTAAAGAATACCCATTATATCAGTGAATAAATCTAAAAGATGCATTCCCTCAAATACCGTTTTCTAAGTCCTCCAAGAAAAAAACTTGCTAATACATAAAAAAGATTTGTCTGGCCGTCTGCCGCGATGGAGCCAAAAGCTGCAAAGATTCGATTTTTAAATAGAACATCGCAAAGGCTATCTTAATATAGTCCATTACTTAACTTTTCTCATTCTATTGGTATACTTTCTCTCAATGTAAGATTGGAGTAAAATAAATAAAATTACAAAAACAATAAAAAAGTATTTTTTTACACTTCAATTCGTTCTTAGTAAATTCCACGCAGACCTGTTGATTTAGATGGATCTTTTGTATAATAAGAACACTTTTGTTGTAATTTTTAATATTTATCACTTAGAGTGTTCGATAATAATTTGTATACATATTTTTTCCTTGATTTTTGCATGAAGTTTTCTTTGTTTAATTTTTTGGTATTAATTTTAATGATAGTAAGGTTATAATAGATAATTAGAAGTTAAGGTTTAGTTATATCACTGTTAAATATGCTATTAAATTTTAAATTTTCTTAGTAATTATACCAATAATGAATATGAACGCCAAGTGTATTTTACCAAAATTTGAAATTTAGTAACTAAAACTAGCTTTTGGTAAATACTGTGGAGTTAATATGAATTAGGTTTTGAATATTTATAAATTTTGAAATGGCTGCTGACACTATTGTTCATTAACTGAATCATAGTACTATGGAGTCGGTTTCATTAAACTGATCTGGCTTTTATGGATATTTAGGAAGTACAACTGACAAAATTTTATTATAGCGAGTTTATGTTGATTAAATGAATCTGTTTAAAGCTTGGCTTTGTAATTTTTGTGTAGATCAGGTTTATGGTGGAAATTGTACAATATTAAAATTATGATGTAATTATTTGGTAATTAAAATGTAATTGGATTATGTCAAACTGTGAATAGAAATGAGGTAATGTTACAAAACAAAATTACCTAATGAAAAAGTCTACAAAATTTAAATTTGCGACATGTATGATCAACAACGAAATGTAAGTGGTCTTAAAATGTAGACAAAGCTATAAGTTTGTATTTAATACAAAATTGTAAATGAGCAAAGGTATTTAAATGAGTTATAATTTGTAATATTGTATATAATATATTAAATTAAAGCTTAAATTTCTTAGTAAGTTTAGATTTTAGTTTGAAGAAATTTAAGGATTAAAAAATAAGTTTATTCAGAATAATATGCTAAGAGAATTAATTCCTTAAGTTGATAAGATGTAAATAAAAAATATGAAATAAGTTAAAATTTAAATTAAAATTTTGAGAAATAAATTTTATTATTAAATAAGAAATAATTATTATACCAATTTAAAATTAATTTCCATTTTATTTTTTATAATTAATTCTTTTATAATTAGCACTTTTAGGAAAATTATTAGGCTGATTCAACTCGGATTTGTAACATTAACTACTTTCTTTTTACTTTGGATGCCATGGATTTCTTCATTAGACTCATTAACCTCAACCATTTTACGTCTTTTTCCTTTAAAAAGAGGCGTGTTTGAAGACAAAGTGGCAAATGTGTGGTGCACGTTTAATGCGGTTTATAATTTGAAGTAAGATATACGACTTTTATATAGTTATTATGTTAGATTTTGATTAGTTTTAAGCTAGAAGTTTCACATTTAGTTCTTATGTGTATATAAACTGTAAAGCCAACTTCATCGCGTTCCCTAATTCATAACATATTAAAAATTAAATTTGGATAAATCCGTTTTTTCAGAAAGCTTAGTGTTGAGGCACCAACAAAAACATAACAAAAAACAAAATTGAAATTTATTAGAGATATAGATGACTTTTTACTTATTGTAAATTAAGGTTACCTCGTAGAAGGAACACACTTTAAAAATTGTTTATAAAAAGTAATAGTGCACGTAGTTCTATTCTCGAAGCAAGATGGAAAGAAAGTTAATCATGCTAATATTTGGTAATGAACAATATGTAATTTACTACTATTCGTCATTTAATACATGTAAAATATTTCTTTTATAGTTGTCAAAAATATTATAATAAATAAAAAACTAATACAGCTTAAACACTGTTTGATTTCAATAGGTTCAAATTGTGTTTAGAAGTGTGTAGGCGATTTTATAAAGTTCACTGTAGCTAGTTTTTTATAAAGGTAAATGCATTTAAAAATTCTGTGCATTAACTGCAACTCCGATCACTAGAACATTATTATAAAACGACTTTAAGAACTGGTAAGAAACTTATTGTATGATTTTATATATTTAACTAATCTTATTTCATTAATATATAATAAAAATATTTTTAATGAAAAGCATAATTGTAACTTAAGACTCTTAAAATTTCAGGGAGAATTTTCACAATGAGCAAATGGCTTTAATATGCTTGGTAGCTACATTATTTGCTATACTTCCTTCCAATGTACATCTCTACTTTAAATTCCAAAAAGAAATATTCTTGTGTTCTTTAGCCAATACTTCAATATCATTTTTTTTGTTTTCTTATCAGGTAAGCATTTGCATTAATTTGAATCAAGCGCGTGACAAGATAGGAAAAACTATAAAAAGGAATAATAGCTGATTTTATAATTTGTACTTGAATAGAATAAACTTATTTCAAATATTTTAATAATACTAACATGTATAGGAGACTTGTGTTGTTTGAGGTAATATAAAATTCTAGAGATTTTTAAGGTGATTTTCGGAAGAGGATCTTTATGTGAGCAACGGGCATTTGTGGATCAAACTTAAAATTTTAAATAATACACAATCAAATACACAATTCTGAAGAAAACAAACTTTTATTAGTGAATAAATGTCATATTTTTTGTTTAAGGATTCGGGTTTTGTGAATTTAGAAAATATAGGTAAATATAAAAAATTTTGATAAAAATGACCCTATGGAGGTTTTCGGTTCCAAAATACAAATTAAAATTTGATACAAAGAGATTTTTTGGTAATAATTCTGTAACTTTTGAATTATTAGAGATATTTTAATAATTTATTTATAAATAGTCGAAGTCGTGCCAAATGTGCCAAATTTATATATATATATATATATATATATATATATATATATATATATATATATATATATATATATATATATATATATATATATATATATATATATATATATATATATATATATATATATATATATATATATATATATATATATATATATATATATATATATATATATATATATTTTATATCTTTCTGCACATCATGTCTTATTATTTCTTTTTTTTTTTTTTTTTTCAGGTTCACGAAAAATCGATTCTGTTAGCAGCAATTCCGGTTTGCTTTCTTTTTAACTCGTTACTCTTCCTTGTTCTTTGTTTCTTAAAAATTTCAATTCTCAGCCTATTCCCATTATTAATAAAAGACAACTTATGTGTTATATATTTCTGCATGATAATATTATACATGTTACTATTTAAGTTTATTTTACAGTTGAATTATTGTAAGAATGAAAAAGCTAACATTTCTTTAAGACTATTTATGGATTTATTTGATGTATCTATTTTAATAATATCGACTGCAACATTACTTATTTCACCTCCTGCTCGTTTTCCATACATCTGGTCCTTTTTTATTTCTTCCTTAAGTTGTATATATTTTACTTTTTTTTTATGTGCATCAAATCTTTTTCAATATTATTTATTTGAACCATATGGATGTTTCAGATATTTTATAGATGTAGGATTAAAGTATATGCAATAAAAACAAATATTAGTACATAAAATTTTACCAATATTATATAACAACACTAAGTAACATATTCAAATTCATTCCCACAAACAATTTTGTACATTATTATCGCATTAACAATAAAGATTTACACTCCGATTTAATGTGAAAAAATTATTAATTTTCCAAAGTGAAATTGTTGCTTTTTCATAAGTTTGCCAAAATAAGCAATTTTAATTTTATGTAACTACTGTTAAAATGTTGATTCTTTCTAAATCAAATAAAAATAGCAACGAAAATTGGGTTAAGCGTTATAATCATTCTATTTAAACTCTTTGATTGAAACAAAACTTTTATATTTTATTAAATCCTTGCACATGACAAATAAAAGGTATGATTTCAAGTGAAATGGTTGTGTACCGTGCGCACATTTATTTGTTGAACCAAAGAAACTTTAGTATCTAACATTTCCCGATGTTCCAACAAATGTCTGCAACATCCTACATATGAAAAACGCATATGTTTGCACTTCTTCAAATTAACATCCAATAAATGTATTTGCACCAGATAGAAAATAATAGTCCAGGAGACTAAACTGTAGAGAAATTTCAATATGCACAGTTGTAGCGGATATACAGTCTTGAAAAGACCGAACTAGAAGTAACGTTGGAGGCATCGGCTTCGAAATCTCCAACACATTGTAGTATAGGGCTCACTCTGTTGATTTTACTCCAGATTTCAATATCTTGAAACTTAAGGTGCACTTGAACCTGAACCATCAGCTTTGGCACTCGAGACTCGGGGAAGACCAAAAAGGTGCGCTGTTAGCGGAACGGATAGACGGATTATGGGTACTTGTGTTGGTTAGCCAGATATCATTTTAGCGAGTGCTGTTCTGATCAACTGCACTACCAGTCGGGCAGTAGTATCTCTGGGATCAGACACTTACCCATAATCGTTTTACTGGAGCGACCTAACCATTTTATCGTATCTGCATGCTGAGAGGAATATATATGAACCAAAAGAGAGCTGACTGGTGCTGCTTCAGAGAATTTTTTTGCAAACCTTATAACTCTCCAGTAACGGATACATCACAATTGTTCACCTCGCATGAAGTTGCAGAGGCCATCAACGGAGCTAAATCATCGAAGAAATTTCCGTGATGATGATTAAAAACCTTAGTGAGCGGGGATTTGAGTATTTGATTATTTTTTTATCCATTTTATCAATGAGAAGCCTAATAATACCTAATTCCTGTACAAATAGTAGAGTCATCCCGACATCAAAACCTGAGAAAGACGTGCATGAGGGACAATCATACAGGCCGATTTCCCTCTTATCACCAGTTGCGAAGGCTCTTCTTCTCCCATCATCTCATAGCAGCTCGTCACCAGCATGGATTTCACAAAATGCATAGTAGCACGATAGAATTAACAGCCGAATACACTCAAATAGCTTGTGTTCCAACACTCTTGTTTTATTTCTACCTCTAGAAATTCCCAGCGCCTCTACCTGGATTTTATGTGATAACTTGTGCGGTCTCATGTACAATAACGGCAAGGGGCATTAGAACTGATGCGGTTTGGTAAATGATTATTTCCCTGAAACTTTCAATAGCGAAGTCGACAGAAACACCACCTGGACGAAAAAGGTAAATACAAATTTAGGCATCGCGGTGGAAACCTTATTATTTACTTACAAAACGATTAGCCCATCAGTGAAAAATTATGCTGCTCCAGAGTAGCCTCATTCGCTTAGTGACATGCAATAGAGAAATATTTAAAAAAATACCAAAATGCAATCTAGAGAACTTTAACGGGCTTTATACAAATGTCTTTAATACAACATCTACACGAGGAGACTAAGATCTTACCGGATAAGGTAATGAAATGCTTAGTAAACTGTTCCTTCATAGGTACGTACATAAATTTTTTGATCACGATTTAAATAGTGCAGCATTGAACGACATTCATAGAGACGAAAGAAAGGAATCTGCCGAGGTCTACAAGAGTAGTTTTGGTTCAATTACGTTTGGGATGGAGCAAAAGGTTCCTAGTGGTCTCCTGCTTTTTCTCTTTCGGATTTTTAAGTCTTAATAGCTGGTTTGAGTTTCAAGGAGGTGCAAATCTATTAACAACATTATGTTATATGAATCGATTTCTTCGTAAGGATAATAATTCTTTTTGTATTAGATAACCAATAATTAAATTCCTAGTAATTAACTTTTTTTTCATATTAAAGAGGAAATATCATAACAAATAACTTAAAAAAAATTTTAAATTATAAAAATATAAAATTTCACTTTTTAATTTTAATTTAATTTAATTTAATTAACTATTAAAAATTTTAAGTTTTTAAGGATCCAATGTTTGAAAAATATTAATAAAATAAAAAAACCAAAAAATATATATGTATTTATTTAAATGATTTATATATATATATATATATATATATATATATATATATATATATATATATATATATATATATATATATATATATATATATATATATATATATATATACATATATATATACATATATATATATATATATATATATATATACATATATATATATATATATATATATATATATATATATATATATATATATATATATATATATATATATATATATATATATATATATATATATATATATATATATATATATATATATATATATATATATATATATATATATATATATATATATCATATATATATATATCATATATATATAATCATATTCCGGGAAGGGGCCTTACATACGAACTATATCAAAACATGGAGCCATATTAATAAAATTTTAGCATATATTTAAACTAGTTAAAAATTTATTGTGCCAAACTTCAATAGAATTGATTCAAATTTAAAAGTTTTATAAGCTATAAATCATATTCCGGGAAGGGGCCTTATATGGGAGCTATATCAAAATGTGGAACCATGTTAATAAAATGTATAACATATCTAAAATAGTTAAAAAATTAATTTTGCCAAATTTCAATAGAACTGGTTCAAATTTAATAGTTTTATAAGCTATAAATCATACTCCGGGAAGGGGCGTTATATGGGTGCTATATCAAAATATGGACCCATATTAATAAAATTTGTAACGTATATTTAAAATACGTAAAAATTAATTGTGCCAAATTTCAATAGAATTGGTTCAAATTTAAAAGTTTTATAAGCTATAAATCATATTCCGGGAAGGGGCCCTATATGGGAGCTATATCAAAATATGGACCCATGTTAATAAAATTAATAACATATTTAAAAAAGTTAAAAAATTAATTGTGCCAAATTTCAATAGAATTGGTTCAAATTTAAAAGTTTTATGAGCTATAAATCATATTCCGGGAACTGGCCTTATATGGGAGCTATATCAAAATATGGACCCATGTTAATAAAATTGAAAACATATATTTAAAAAAGTAAAAAAAATTAATTGTGCCAAATTTCAATAGAATTGGTTCAAATTTAATAGTTTTATAAGCTATAAATCATACTCCGGTAAGGGGCGTTATGTGGGAGCTATATCAAAATATGGACCCATATTAATAAAATGTATGACGTATATTTAAAATACGTAAAAAATGAATTGTGCCAAATTTCAATGGAATTGGTTAAAATTTTTTTTAAGATTTAAATCTGTAAGCTATAAATCATATTCCGGGAAGGGGCTTTATATGGGAGCTATGTCTAAATACGGACCCATGTTAATAAAATTTATAACATATATTTAGAATAGTTAAACAATTAATTGTGCCAAATTTCAATAGAATTGGTTAAAATTTAAAAGTTTTATAAGCTATAAATCATATTCCGTGAAGAGGCCTTTTATGTGAGCTATATCAAAATGTGGACCCATGTTAATGAAATTAATAACATATTTCAAATAGTTAAAAAATGAATTGTGCCAAATTTCAAAAGAATTGTTTCAAATTTAAAAATTTTATAAACTATACATCATATTCCGTTAAGGGGCCTTATATGGGAGCTATATCAAAACATGGAACCATGTTAATAAAATGTATAACATATATTTGAAATATTTAAAAAATAATTGTGCCAAAATTCAAAACAATCGTTTCAAATTTAAAAGTTTTATAAATTATATTCCGGAAAAGGTCAATTAATGATCCCAGAACAATATGGCTGCTTTGGATTTATTATTTATCAAAATAAGTTTATGTGACAAATTTTAGTAAATTATCATAAGAATTGCGGCCAAACATCCCGTGCAAAATTGAAAAAATAATAAATTAGGGAAAATAAAATTGATAAAATAAATTGGCATATAGTTTTATACAAAATTAAATATTTAGTTCCTAAAAACATCCCATGTTATGTTTTTAGGATTAGTTTGTATTGAGCATATTTTTTCCATCAATAAAAGACCCAAAATTTAAATATGAAGGCTAATTAATAATGGGTATTTTTATTAATAACAAATTATTAAGGGAGTAGTTTTTTTAACATTAAAGCTTTTTTTCATTTGTCTAATTTTAAATGAATTATAACAATAACAAATTAAAACAATGATAGGAATTATTTTTTATTCACATTTTCCATATTACTCAAAACTTGTGAAGTGGAAATTAAAGCCTGGTGATTTTTTATTTAAGTATTATAATTATATGTGGTGTATTTTTATCTTGTGATATTAATGAAGATGAACTTGAAACCAAATATTAAATGTTATATATATTATGTTAATATTCTTATTTTTTATTTATTTATGTCATCAAATTTCTGCAATTTTGTATGGGAGGAAATTTATCTTATCAATTTTCAAATTTATTTTTTCTTTATTTTGTATGGGATTTTATTATTTTTCAAACTTTATATGATACTTTTCTTTTTCTTAAAATGTGAGCGAATTTATTATTATAATTTTTTATTTTATATGGAATGTTTTTAGGAACAAAATATTCAATTTTATATAATACTATATGCGTTATTTTTTCAATTTTGTATGAGAGCAAATACGTTTCTATCAAAATTTTGTATAGGATGTTTTTTGGAACTAATATAATAACAACAATAACAAAAACAACAGTAACAATAACAACATTAACAACAACAATAGTAATAACATTAACAACAATAACAATAACAACAACAGTAACAATTACAACAATAACAATAATCATAACAATAAAAATAATAATACCAATAACAATAACAATAATAACAATAACAATAAAAGTAGCAATAATAATAATAATAATAATAATAATAATAATAATAATAATAATAATAATAATAATAATAATAATAATAATAATAACAATAATAGTAATAACAATAAGAATAACGATAAAACTAACTATAGCAATAAAAACAATAACAATAATAACAACAAGAACAACTTAAATAACAATAAATACAAGAACAACAACAATAACCATAACAATAACAACAATAAAAACAACAACAATAACAGCAATAATAATAAAAATAACAAAGATAACAATACTAATAATAATAATAATAATAATAATAATAATAATAATAATAATAATAATAATAATAATAATAATAATAATAATAGCAATAACGGCAACTATAACAATCACAATAACAACAATAACAGTGACTACAATAATAATAACAACAACAATAATAACAAGAACAATTACAATAACATCATAACATTTACAACAACAGCAACAATAATAACAACTACAGTAACAGTAACAATAACTATAACAATAATAATAACAATAACAATGGCAACACTAACAACAATAATAACAGTAACAGTAGCAACAACAATGACAAAAATAACAATAATAATAATAATAATAATAATAATAATAATAATAATAATAATAATAATAATAATAATAATAATAACAATAATTAACAATAGAAATAACAATAATAACAACAATCACAATAACAACAATAACAATAATAATTATAATAACAATAACACCAACAATAACAACAAACAATAGCAATAACAATAATAATAACATCAATAACAATAATAACAACAAAAACAACAATATCAGCAACAACAATAACAGCTATAACAACAATAATAATAATGATAATAATAATAATAATAATAATAATAATAATAATAATACAATAACAAAAATAACAATAACAACAAAAGTAACAATAACAATAATTATAATAACAACAATAATAAAAAACAACAAGGATAACAATAATAATAATAATAATAATAATAATAATAATAATAATAATAATAATGCTAATAATAATGAAAATAATAATAACCATAAAAATTACAATAACAATAAGAATAACAATTAACAATAAAAATAACAACAATAACAGTAACAATAGCAGTTAGAGTAACAATAACTCTAATAATAATAATGATAATAATAATAATAATAATAATAATATTAATAATAACAGTAATAATAATAATACCAATAACAATTACAATAAGAATAACAATAACAACAATAAAAATAACAATAATAATAATAATAATAATAATAATAATAATAATAATAATAATAATAATAATAACAATAACAGTAACAATAATAATAACACCATATAATAACAATAATAACAATAACAATAAGAATAATAATTACCACTAACAACAATAACAATTACTGTAACCGGAATAATAATAATAATAATAATAATAATAATAATAATAATAATAATAATAATAATAATGTAATGATAACAATAACAATTATAGTAACAACAATAATAACAGCAATAATGACAATAAAAATAACAGTAACATTAGCAATAACAATTAACATTAACAATAAAAATAACACAAATAATAACATATTCTGGTTTCATTGCGAGTGGTTGTGTTTATAGTGTGCTCCAATAAAGTTTAAATTTTCTTCTAAAAACATATAACGGATTACCTAAAAAATACATATATAGATTTATTTTTTCTTTGAAACTTCAACGAATAAAACAAAAAATAAAATTTGTAAAATGAGTATGTGCTCTCAGTGCATTTGTGAACTCCCAACGAAATATGTGAAATGTTTTGCTTGTAACTCTCTTTATCATTTTTCCCCTTGCTGCTCTGAAAAGACCTATGCTACCATAGCATCTGATAGAAGAGCCGAGTGGAGATGCCATAAATGTAAAACAAGGAAAGCATCAACGAGTAGCAACAACTCCTATCACATAATAATCGATGATAGCTGTGAACAAACTCATCAAAAACAACAAGGAGATGAAGATGATAACGAAGACAATGATGGAAATAAGAGATTTAAAAATTATCTATCTCTTAATGATATAAACAATAACGTGTATGAACTTAAATCGAATGTAAGAGGCCTTGAATCCAATATTTCTCCTCTTAAAACAGATGTTGAAGAAATTAAAATAACTATGGAGCAATTGGCAACAACAATTACCCAAAACAACCAAATAAATACGAATATACAGGCTGCTCTCAACACAATTACTAGCACCCTCACTAATCTCTCAAGTCAAGTTAGTGCGCTTTGTGAAAGTAACAAAGAGAAGGAAAAAAATGATCGAATTGAATAAACGAATAAACGATTTGGAACAACAAATTATAAACAAAAACATACACAAAAAATATTTCAAGCGAAAACATTGCTCCTAATGACTAATGATGTAGTCAAAAAGATCGCTACATCTTTGAATGAGGAATTTAGCGACATTGATATAAGCAATTCATACCACTAAAAAAAATCGAATAAAATTATTGTAGAGTTTAACTCTTTTAAATAAGAAAAAAGAACTAATGAGTAAAATAAAACGTCATAGAGTTGAATCCAAAATCGTCACAGGGCAAGAAGATAGCACCAGCTCTCCTTACAGCACAAAAACGTCGATTGCTTTGGCTCGCAAAAACTAAAGCTAAGGAATCGAACCGGAAGTTTGTCTGAGTCCGTAATGGCAATATTTTTGCTAAGTAAAATGAAATATCTAATCCTGTTATTATTAATAAATCTGCCGATATTGAATTAATCACATCTACCATTTAGACATTCAATAACAAAAATTGTTTCCAAAATATAATCCAAATTAAACCCAATATGAATATTACGAAAACTATTGAAAACTTTAACCAAATAAATAAAAGCCTCTTAAGTTATCCCGACACCATAGTGTAGATGAATATTCGTTCAACTTTAATTCTTTTCTTGCTTCTGCACAAAATATCATACAAAAAATAAACTTCAGGAGAAGGGGAAATTGCGTTATATGTACGAAACAATATCACACACTGTAATATGCAATTAATGTCTTTCTCCTTAGAATCAATACAAATTGACATAACCCAAGAAAACAAAACTTACTCTCTTATCTCAATTTATAGGCCGCCTAAAAGTAATGCGAATAACTTTATAATAGAACTTGACAAAGTAATAAACAGTATAAAAAGTAAACAAGATGTTGTTATTGTTGGAGAGTTTAATATCAATATTCTCACACAAAATTTAGCAACAACAAAGTATACAGAAATGCTTTTGTCAAATGGATTTGAATGCATTATAAAAGAAGCAACAAGAGAAGACACAAACAAAACTCAAGTACCTGCATTGATCACATTCATGTACGCAACAAAAATACAAGCAGTAATTGTGAGAACATGTATTTCTGACCACTACGTTCTTTTCTGTTGTGTATATGACACTAAAGCAAATAAAAATAAACAAAACCAGGGTACGGAAATTAGTCTAAATCAGGGAAAGAGAATTAAGAATTATAAAGTGAATAAATATGTTAGTGAATACAATTGGAATGAGTTAGATTCACGGAATTTAAATAATAATGAACTATTTAATAAAATGTATGATAAATTTAGTGAAATATATATAGTAAATCATCATCAGGAAATAATAAAAATACAAAAAGAAAAATAAATCCGTGGCTCAACGAGTATCTAATAAATGCTTGTAACATTCGGGATAAACTTTATAATAATTGGCGAAATAATAAAAACAATATAAACAATGAAAATGAATATAAAAAATTTAGGAACTCATTAAATAAAAAATTAAGTAATGCAAAAAACAATTGCTATAAAATGAATTCATAAAAAATAGAAATAATGGCAATTAAAATATGAAATAACGGGAAAGACAACAAGTGAGATTAATAAAACATTAAAAACAAATTCGCTATAAATTCCAAAAATACCGTGCAGAAAATTCATCACATATGCGATATTAAAACATTACAATGCAATAAAACAACACTGCAAAACTCAATTTACTTCACACCTACAAATGAAGATGAAATATTTCATGTTGTACAGAAAATAAACACAAGAAAAGGAGCCGGTATAGATGGAATAAGACCTATAGATATCAAATTGAATGCCATATATCTCACACCCTTAATTACTGTTTTGATAAACTCGAGCTTGAATAGCTCAAATATCCTCAAAATACTAAAAACATCCATCATCTGGCCAATCTATAAAAACGGTAGCAAAAATTATTATAATAAATATAGACCAATAGCTATATTCCCAATTATTGAAAAAATATTGGAGGAAATTGTGGTTGGAAGACTTAATGGTTTCTTCGGAAATATAATACGGAAATATAAAATAATAATCGGTGCCAGTATGGATTCCAAAAGGGCAGAAACATAAATAATTTGTTGGGAAATCTCAGCGAACAAAAACACTGTTTAGTACTTTTCATTGATTTCAGTAAAGCTTTTGACACCCTAGATCATAAACAATTGTTGGACATACTAGCATGGGTAGCAATGGTTTGATAATTACTTAAAACTAAGAGCATATCGGTTAAAAATTGGAAATAATTTAAGTGATGAAGTTGCTGACCAAAATAGTGTACCTCAAGGCTTAAAAGTTGGCCCACTAGTTTATTTGATATATGCTAACAATTTGCTGAATGCTATCAATAAAGGCACGCATCTAAAACTAAAATTATGCATATTAAACCTCCTCATCTTCAAAACCATAACATCAATTTAATATTTCATAATTATAGCTGCCTACATGACTCATATCTGCTTAAAACCGATAAATGTTGTGAAGTAATCGAAGCTGTAAAATCGTTGAAATATCTAGGAGTATACGCTGACGACAATTTTAAATGGTTGACGCATATACAATACCTTCGGAAAAAAACTGAAAACTGCAGGATATAATCTGTTCCATTTGAACAACTGCACAACTTTCGCAATCCTTAAGGCATGGAATCACAGTTTGGGGAAGCTCAGCATACTACAGAAGTTTACAAATAAGTCAAAACCAATTATTTAAAATACTTTTAAAAAGCCAGCAACTTTACCAACAAACTAATATCGATATTATGACAATACAATAAACAACAACATCAGCAACAAATCTTAACAATTTAAATAATAGAATTGACAACAACAATATAATAAGCAACAACAACTTAATAAGCAACTAATGACGACATCATAAACGACAACAACAGAAATAATAACAGCACCAATTCTAACGATGGTGGTAAAGAAAATCACGCCTACAATACAAAAAGCAAAGTTGAAGGAAGATATAAATTCGATCGCTTCAGAAACAACTATGGGAAAAATTGCTTAAATATCGGATTAACCAATATTTTAAATGAAATCCCTATTGCATTATTAAACATACAAAATAAACACAAAAGAAAAAACTTTAAAAAATACTTCACAAATTTGCAATGAAATAAAAAATAGTGATCTAATATAAGATGAAACTTCCTACATCCTGCAGATAAGCAAGAAAGGCTTCGCGAGATTAGCAGTAAAAAATATCTTAAAAATGTCAAATAAATCATTGTTTATAATATATTGTAAATAATTAATTCAAAATAATAAATAATTACTAAAAATAAAAATAATAAAAATAACAACAATAAAAAAGCAATAACAACAACAATACGAAAAACAATAACCGTAACAAGAGCAATAACAATAATAACAACAACAATAACAATATTAACAACTAAAATAACAACAATAACAATGAGAACAATAAAAACAACAGCAATAAGAACAATAACAGTAAAAATAGCAATAACAATAATAACAAAAACAACAATAACAACAATTAAATCAACAACAACATTAATAACAATAACAACATTAACAGTAAAAACAACTATAACAACTACTATAACAACAAGAACAACAACAATAACAACAATAAAAGCAATAATAAGAATAACAAAGATAGCAACAATAACAATAACGATTACAATAATCACAATAACAACACCAACAACAGCAAGAATAATAACAACAACAATACCAACAACAAAAACGACAACAATAATAACAATCACAATAAAAACAAAACCAATAACAACGATAACAAAAATGACAACAATGAAAATAACAATAGCTACAATAACAATAATAACGGTAACAACAACAAAAATAACAACAATAAAAATAACAACAACAGCTACAATAATAACAGCAACAATAAAATCAACAATAATAAGAATAACAATAACAACAATAATAAGAATTACAACAGTAACAAAAACTATAATAATAACAATAACAGTAATAATAACAATAATAATAATAATAATAATAATAATAATAATAATAATAATAATAACAATAATAACAGTAATAATAACAATAATAATAATAATATTAGTAATAATAATAACAACAACGTAATAATACCATTAACAACAATAACAACAATAATCATAATAACAAAAATAACAACAATAATAGCAATAATAACAATAACAAAAATAACTACAATAACTACGATAACAATAACAATAATAATAACAGTAACAACAATAATAATAATTAAGAATTATAAAGTGAATAAATATATTAGTGAATACAATTGGAATGAGTTAGATTCACAATTTTAAATAATAATGAACTATTTAATAAAATGTATGATAAATTTAGTGAAATATATAATAAATCATCATCAGGAAATAATAAAAATACAAAAAGAAAAATAAATCCGTGGCTCAACGAGTATCTAATAAATGCTTGTAACATTCGGGATAAACTTTATAATAATTGGCGAAATAATAAACACAATATAAACAATGAAAATGAATATAAAAAATTTAGGAACTCATTAAATAAAAAATTAAGTAATGCAAAAAACAATTGCTATAAAATGAATTCATAGAAAATAGAAATAATGGCAATTAAAATATGAAATAACGGGAAAGACAACAAGTGAGATTAATAAAACATTAAAAACAAATTCGCTATAAATTCCAAAAATACCGTGCAGAAAATTCATCACATATGCGATATTAAAACATTACAATGCAATAAAACAACACTGCAAAACTTAATTTACTTCACACCTACAAATGAAGATGAAATATTTCATATTGTACAGAAAATAAACACAAGAAAAGGAGCCGGTATAGATGGAATAAGACCTATAGATATCAAATTGAATGCCATATATCTCACACCCTTAATTACTGTTTTGATAAACTCGAGCTTGAATAGCTCAAATATCATCAAAATACTAAAAACATCCATCATCAGGCCAATCTATAAAAACGGTACCAAAAATGATTATAATAACTATAGACCAATAGCTATACTCCCAATTATTGAAAAAATATTGGAGGAAATTGTGGTTGGAAGACTTAATGGTTTCTTCGGAAATATAATACGGAAATATAAAATAATAATCGGTGCCAGTATGGATTCCAAAAGGGCAGAAACATAAATAATTTGTTGGGAAATCTCAGCGAACAAAAACACTGTTTAGTACTTTTCATTGATTTCAGTAAAGCTTTTGACACCCTAGATCATAAACAATTGTTGGACATACTAGCATGGGTAGCAATGGTTTGATAATTACTTAAAACTAAGAGCATATCGGTTAAAAATTGGAAATAATTTAAGTGATGAAGTTGCTGACCAAAATGGTGTACCTCAAGGCTTAAAACTTGGCCCACTAGTTTATTTGATATATGCTAACAATTTGCTGAATGCTATCAATAAAGGCACGCATCTAAAACTAAAATTATGCATATTAAACCTCCTCATCTTCAAAACCATAACATCAATTTAATATTTCATAATTATAGCTGCCTACATGACTCAAATCTGCTTAAAACCGATAAATGTTGTGAAGTAATCGAAGCTGTAAAATCGTTGAAATATCTAGGAGTATACGCTGACGACAATTTTAAAAACTGAAAACTGCAGGATATAATCTGTTCCATTTGAACAACTGCACAACTTTCGCAATCCTTAAGGCATGGAATCACAGTTTGGGGAAGCTCAGCATACTACAGAAGTTTACAAATAAGTCAAAACCAATTATTTAAAATACTTTTAAAAAGCCAGCAACTTTACCAACAAACTAATATCGATATTATGACAATACAATAAACAACATCAGCAACAGAAATCTTAACAATTTAAATAATAGAATTGACAACAACAATATAATAAGCAACAACAACTTAATAAGCAACTAATGACGACATCATAAACGACAACAACAGAAATAATAACAGCACCAATTCTAACGATGGTGGTAAAGAAAATCACGCCTACAATACAAAAAGCAAAGTTGAAGGAAGATATAAATTCGATCGCTTCAGAAACAACTATGGGAAAAATTGCTTAAATATCGGATTAACCAATATTTTAAATGAAATCCCTATTGCATTATTAAACATACAAAATAAACACAAAAGAAAAAAACTTTAAAAAAATACTTCACAAATTTGCAATGAAATAAAAAATAGTGATCTAATATGAGATGAAACTTCCTACATCCTGCAGATAAGCAAGAAAGGCTTCGCGGGATTAGCAGTAAAAAATATCTTAAAAATGTCAAATAAATCATTGTTTATAATATATTGTAAATAATTAATTCAAAATAATAAATAATTACTAAAAATAAAAAATAATAAAGATAACAACAATAAAAAAGCAATAACAACAACAATACGAAAAACAATAACCGTAACAAGAGCAATAACAATAATAACAACAACAATAACAATATTAACAACTAAAATAACAACAATAACAATGAGAACAATAAAAACAACAGCAATAAGAACAATAACAGTAAAAATAGCAATAACAATAATAACAAAAACAACAATAACAACAATTAAATCAACAACAACAATATAAATAACAATAACAACATTAACAGTGAAAACAACAACTATAACAACTACTATAACAACAAGAACTACAACAATAACAACAATAACAGCAACAATAATAACAGCAATAACAACAATAACAAAAATAACAACAATAAAAGCAATAATAAGAATAACAAAGATAGCAACAATAACAATAACGATTACAATAATAATCACAATAACAACACCAACAACAGCAAGAATAATAACAACAACAATAACAACAACAAAAACGACAACAATAATAACAATCACAATAAAAACAAAACCAATAACAACGATAACAAAAATGACAACAATGAAAATAACAATAGCTACAATAACAGTAATAACGGTAACAACAACAAAAATTACAAAAATAACAACAATAAAAACAATAACAACAACAGCTACAATAATAACAGCAACAATAAAATCAACAACAATAATAAGAATAACAATAACAATTAACAATAACGACAATAACAGTAACAAAAACTATAATAGTAATAATAATAATAATAATAATAATAATAATAATAATAATAATAATAATAATAATAATAATAATAATAACAATAATAATAATAATAATAATAATAATAATAATAATAACAATAATAACAATAATAATAATAATATTAGTAATAATAATAACAACAACGTAATAATAACATTAACAACAATAACAGCAATAACAACAATAATCACAATAGCAAAAATAACAACAATAATAGCAATAATAACAATAACAAAAATAACAACAATAATTACGATAACAATAACAATAATAATAACAGTAACAACAACAATAATAATAATAATAATAATATTAATAATAATAATAATAATAATAATAATAATAATAATAATAATAATTATAACAGTAACAATAACAATAGCAATAACAATAATAATAACAGTAATAATAACAACAACAATAAATTAATAATATAAAATAACATTAACTACGATAATAATAACAATAACGACAATAACAGTAACAATAACAATAACTATAATAATAATAATAATAATAATAATAATAATAATAATAATAATAATAATAATAATAATAATAATAATAATAATAATAACAATAACAGTAATAATAATAATAATAATAATAATAATAATAATAATAATAATAATAATAATAATAATAACAATAACAATAATAACAGTAATAAAATGAAGATGAAATATTTCATATTGTACAGAAAATAAACACAAGAAAAGGAGCCGGTATAGATGGAATAAGACCTATAGATATCAAATTGAATGCCATATATCTCACACCCCTTAATTACTGTTTTGATAAACTCGAGCTTGAATAGCTCAAATATCATCAAAATACTAAAAACATCCATCATCAGGCCAATCTATAAAAACGGTACCAAAAATGATTATAATAACTATAGACCAATAGCTATACTCCCAATTATTGAAAAAATATTGGAGGAAATTGTGGTTGGAAGACTTAATGGTTTCTTCGGAAATATAATACGGAAATATAAAATAATAATCGGTGCCAGTATGGATTCCAAAAGGGCAGAAACATAAATAATTTGTTGGGAAATCTCAGCGAACAAAAACACTGTTTAGTACTTTTCATTGATTTCAGTAAAGCTTTTGACACCCTAGATCATAAACAATTGTTGGACATACTAGCATGGGTAGCAATGGTTTGATAATTACTTAAAACTAAGAGCATATCGGTTAAAAATTGGAAATAATTTAAGTGATGAAGTTGCTGACCAAAATGGTGTACCTCAAGGCTTAAAACTTGGCCCACTAGTTTATTTGATATATGCTAACAATTTGCTGAATGCTATCAATAAAGGCACGCATCTAAAACTAAAATTATGCATATTAAACCTCCTCATCTTCAAAACCATAACATCAATTTAATATTTCATAATTATAGCTGCCTACATGACTCAAATCTGCTTAAAACCGATAAATGTTGTGAAGTAATCGAAGCTGTAAAATCGTTGAAATATCTAGGAGTATACGCTGACGACAATTTTAAAAACTGAAAACTGCAGGATATAATCTGTTCCATTTGAACAACTGCACAACTTTCGCAATCCTTAAGGCATGGAATCACAGTTTGGGGAAGCTCAGCATACTACAGAAGTTTACAAATAAGTCAAAACCAATTATTTAAAATACTTTTAAAAAGCCAGCAACTTTACCAACAAACTAATATCGATATTATGACAATACAATAAACAACATCAGCAACAGAAATCTTAACAATTTAAATAATAGAATTGACAACAACAATATAATAAGCAACAACAACTTAATAAGCAACTAATGACGACATCATAAACTACAACAACAATAAATTAATAATATAAATTAACATTAACTACGATAATAATAACAATAACGACAATAACAGTAACAATAACAATAACTATAATAATAATAATAATAATAATAATAATAATAATAATAACAATAACAGTAATAATAATAATAATAATAATAATAATAATAATAATAATAATAATAATAATAATAATAATAATAATAATAACAATAACAATAATAACAGTAATAATAATAATAATAATAATAATAATAATAATAATAATAATAATAATAATAATAATAATAGTAATAATAACAACAAGTACAATAAGAATAACAATAACAGTAACAATAACCATAATAATAGTAACAATAATAGTAATAATAATAATAATAATAATAATAATAATAATAATAATAATAATAATAATAATATTATAATAATAGTAATTATAATAATAATAATAATAATAATAATAATAATAATAATAATAGCAACAACAACAATTATAATAATAACAATAGCAACAACAATAACAATAAGAACAAAAACAATAACAACAATAGCAATAACAAAACAACAATAATAATACAATAACAGTACAATAGCAATAACAATAGTAATAATAACAACAATAACAATAATTACAACAGCAAAAATAACAACAATAATCACAATAACAAAAATAACAACACTAACAGCAATAATAACAATAACAAAGGTACCAAAAAAACAATAATAACAATAACGATAACAATAATAATAACAATAACTACAATAATCAATCCTTAAGGCATGGAACACAGTTTGGGGAAGCTCAGCATACTACAGAAGTTTACAAATAAGTCAAAACCAATTATTTAAAATACTTTTAAAAAGCCAGCAACTTTACCAAACAAACTAATATCGATATTATGACAATACAATAAACAACATCAGCAACAGAAATCTTAACAATTTAAATAATAGAATTGACAACAACAATATAATAAGCAACAACAACTTAATAAGCAACTAATGACGACATCATAAACGACAACAACAGAAATAATAACAGCACCAATTCTAACGATGGTGGTAAAGAAAATCACGCCTACAATACAAAAGCAAAGTTGAAGGAAGATATAAATTCGATCGCTTCAGAAACAACTATGGGAAAAATTGCTTAAATATCGGATTAACCAATATTTTAAATGAAATCCCTATTGCATTATTAAACATACAAAATAAACACAAAAGAAAAAACTTTAAAAAAATACTTCACAAATTTGCAATGAAATAAAAAATAGTGATCTAATATGAGATGAAACTTCCTACATCCTGCAGATAAGCAAGAAAGGCTTCGCGGGATTAGCAGTAAAAAATATCTTAAAAATGTCAAATAAATCATTGTTTATAATATATTGTAAATAATTAATTCAAAATAATAAATAATTACTAAAAATAAAAAATAATAAAGATAACAACAATAAAAAGCAATAACAACAACAATACGAAAAACAATAACCGTAACAAGAGCAATAACAATAATAACAACAACAATAACATATTAACAACTAAAATAACAACAATAACAATGAGAACAATAAAAACAACAGCAATAAGAACAATAACAGTAAAAATAGCAATAACAATAATAACAAAACAACAATAACAACAATTAAATCAACAACCAACAATATAAATAACAATAACAACATTAACAGTGAAAACAACAACTATAACAACTACTTATAACAACAAGAACTACAACAATAACAACAATAACAGCAACAATAATAACAGCAATAACAACAATAACAAAATAACAACAATAAAAGCAATAATAAGAATAACAAAGATAGCAACATAACAATAACGATTACAATAATAATCACAATAACAACACCAACAACAGCAAGAATAATAACAACAACAATAACAACAACAAAAACGACAACAATAATAACAATCACAATAAAAACAAACCAATAACAACGATAACAAAAATGACAACAATGAAAATAACAATAGCTACAATAACAGTAATAACGTAACAACAACAAAAATTACAAAAATAACAACAATAAAAACAATAACAACAACAGCTACAATAATAACAGCAACATAAATCAACAACAATAATAAGAATAACAATAACAATTAACAATAACGACAATAACAGTAACAAAAACTATAATAGTAATAATAATATAATAATAATAATAATAATAATAATAATAATAATAATAATAATAATAACAATAATAATAATAATAATAATAATAATAATAATAATAATAATAATAACAATAATAACAATAATAATAATAATATTAGTAATAATAATAACAACAACGTAATAATAACATTAACAACAATAACAGCAATAACAACAATAATCACAATAGCAAAAATAACAACAATAATAGCAATAATAACAATAACAAAAATAACAACAATAATTACGATAACAATAACAATAATAATAACAGTAACAACAACAATAATAATAATAATAATAATAATATTAATAATAATAATAATAATAATAATAATAATAATAATAATAATAATAATAATAATAATAATAATAATAATTATAACAGTAACAATAACAATAGCAATAACAATAATAATAACAGTAATAATAACAACAACAATAAATTAATAATATAAAATAACATTAACTACGATAATAATAACAATAACGACAATAACAGTAACAATAACAATAACTATAATAATAATAATAATAATAATAATAATAATAATAATAATAATAATAATAATAATAATAATAATAATAATAATAATAATAATAATAATAATAATAATAATAATAATAATAATAATAATAATAATATAATAATAATAATAACAATAACAATAATAACAGTAATAAAATGAAGATGAAATATTTCATATTGTACAGAAAATAAACACAAGAAAAGGAGCCGGTATAGATGGAATAAGACCTATAGATATCAAATTGAATGCCATATATCTCACACCCTTAATTACTGTTTTGATAAACTCGAGCTTGAATAGCTCAAATATCATCAAAATACTAAAAACATCCATCATCAGGCCAATCTATAAAAACGGTACCAAAAATGATTATAATAACTATAGACCAATAGCTATACTCCCAATTATTGAAAAAATATTGGAGGAAATTGTGGTTGGAAGACTTAATGGTTTCTTCGGAAATATAATACGGAAATATAAAATAATAATCGGTGCCAGTATGGATTCCAAAAGGGCAGAAACATAAATAATTTGTTGGGAAATCTCAGCGAACAAAAACACTGTTTAGTACTTTTCATTGATTTCAGTAAAGCTTTTGACACCCTAGATCATAAACAATTGTTGGACATACTAGCATGGGTAGCAATGGTTTGATAATTACTTAAAACTAAGAGCATATCGGTTAAAAATTGGAAATAATTTAAGTGATGAAGTTGCTGACCAAAATGGTGTACCTCAAGGCTTAAAACTTGGCCCACTAGTTTATTTGATATATGCTAACAATTTGCTGAATGCTATCAATAAAGGCACGCATCTAAAACTAAAATTATGCATATTAAACCTCCTCATCTTCAAAACCATAACATCAATTTAATATTTCATAATTATAGCTGCCTACATGACTCAAATCTGCTTAAAACCGATAAATGTTGTGAAGTAATCGAAGCTGTAAAATCGTTGAAATATCTAGGAGTATACGCTGACGACAATTTTAAAAACTGAAAACTGCAGGATATAATCTGTTCCATTTGAACAACTGCACAACTTTCGCAATCCTTAAGGCATGGAATCACAGTTTGGGGAAGCTCAGCATACTACAGAAGTTTACAAATAAGTCAAAACCAATTATTTAAAATACTTTTAAAAAGCCAGCAACTTTACCAACAAACTAATATCGATATTATGACAATACAATAAACAACATCAGCAACAGAAATCTTAACAATTTAAATAATAGAATTGACAACAACAATATAATAAGCAACAACAACTTAATAAGCAACTAATGACGACATCATAAACTACAACAACAATAAATTAATAATATAAATTAACATTAACTACGATAATAATAACAATAACGACAATAACAGTAACAATAACAATAACTATAATAATAATAATAATAATAATAATAATAACAATAACAGTAATAATAATAATAATAATAATAATAATAATAATAATAATAATAATAATAATAATAATAACAATAACAATAATAACAGTAATAATAATAATAATAATAATAATAATAATAATAATAATAATAATAATAATAATAATAATAGTAATAATAACAACAAGTACAATAAGAATAACAATAACAGTAACAATAACCATAATAATAGTAACAATAATAGTAATAATAATAATAATAATAATAATAATAATAATAATAATAATAATAATAATAATAATAATAATTATAATAATAGTAATTATAATAATAATAATAATAATAATAATAATAATAATAATAATAATAATAATAATAATAATAATAATAATAGCAACAACAACAATTATAATAATAACAATAGCAACAACAATAACAATAAGAACAAAAACAATAACAACAATAGCAATAACAAAAACAACAATAATAATAACAATAACAGTAACAATAGCAATAACAATAGTAATAATAACAACAATAACAATAATTACAACAGCAAAAATAACAACAATAATCACAATAACAAAAATAACAACACTAACAGCAATAATAACAATAACAAAGGTACCAAAAAAACAATAATAACAATAACGATAACAATAATAATAACAATAACTACAATAATCAATCCTTAAGGCATGGAACACAGTTTGGGGAAGCTCAGCATACTACAGAAGTTTACAAATAAGTCAAAACCAATTATTTAAAATACTTTTAAAAAGCCAGCAACTTTACCAACAAACTAATATCGATATTATGACAATACAATAAACAACATCAGCAACAGAAATCTTAACAATTTAAATAATAGAATTGACAACAACAATATAATAAGCAACAACAACTTAATAAGCAACTAATGACGACATCATAAACTACAACAACAGAAATAATAACAGCACCAATTCTAACGATGGTGGTAAAGAAAATCACGCCTACAATACAAAAAGCAAAGTTGAAGGAAGATATAAATTCGATCGCTTCAGAAACAACTATGGGAAAAATTGCTTAAATATCGGATTAACCAATATTTTAAATGAAATCCCTATTGCATTATTAAACATACAAAATAAACACAAAAGAAAAAAACTTTAAAAAATACTTCACAAATTTGCAATGAAATAAAAAATAGTGATCTAATATGAGATGAAACTTCCTACATCCTGCAGATAAGCAAGAAAGGCTTCGCGGGATTAGCAGTAAAAAATATCTTAAAAATGTCAAATAAATCATTGTTTATAATATATTGTAAATAATTAATTCAAAATAATAAATAATTACTAAAAATAAAAAATAATAAAGATAACAACAATAAAAAAGCAATAACAACAACAATACGAAAAACAATAACCGTAACAAGAGCAATAACAATAATAACAACAACAATAACAATATTAACAACTAAAATAACAACAATAACAATGAGAACAATAAAAACAACAGCAATAAGAACAATAACAGTAAAAATAGCAATAACAATAATAACAAAAACAACAATAACAACAATTAAATCAACAACAACAATATAAATAACAATAACAACATTAACAGTGAAAACAACAACTATAACAACTACTATAACAACAAGAACTACAACAATAACAACAATAACAGCAACAATAATAACAGCAATAACAACAATAACAAAAATAACAACAATAAAAGCAATAATAAGAATAACAAAGATAGCAACAATAACAATAACGATTACAATAATAATCACAATAACAACACCAACAACAGCAAGAATAATAACAACAACAATAACAACAACAAAAACGACAACAATAATAACAATCACAATAAAAACAAAACCAATAACAACGATAACAAAAATGACAACAATGAAAATAACAATAGCTACAATAACAGTAATAACGGTAACAACAACAAAAATTACAAAAATAACAACAATAAAAACAATAACAACAACAGCTACAATAATAACAGCAACAATAAAATCAACAACAATAATAAGAATAACAATAACAATTAACAATAACGACAATAACAGTAACAAAAACTATAATATTAATAATAATAATAATAATAATAATAATAATAATAATAATAATAATAACAATAATAATAATAATAATAATAATAATAATAATAATAATAATAATAATAATAATAACAATAATAACAATAATAATAATATTAGTAATAATAATACAACAACGTAATAATAACATTAACAACAATAACAGCAATAACAATCAATAATCAGCAATAGCAAAAATAACAACAATAATAGCAATAATAACAATAACAAAAATACAAACAATTAATTACGATAACAATAACGAATAATAAATAACCAGTGAACAACCAACAATTAATAATAATATTAATTAAGAATAAATATAATAATAATAATAATAATAATAATAATAATAATTAATAATAATAATAATTATAACAGGTAACAATAACAATAGCAATAACAATAATAATAACAGTAATTAATAACAACAACAATAAATAAAATTATAAATTAACATTAACTACCGATAGATAATAACAATAACGACAATAACAAGTAACAATAACAATAACTATAATAATAATAATAATAATATAATAACATAACAGTAATAACAGTAATAATAATAATAATAATAATAATAAATAATAATAATAATAATAATAATAATAACAATAACAATAATAACAGTAATAATTAATAATAATAATAATAATAATATAATAATAATAATATAATAATAATAGATAATAATAGTAATAATAACAACAAGTACAATAAGAATAACAATAACAGTAACAATAACCATAATAATAGTAACAATAATAGTAATAATAATAATAATAATAATAATAATAATAAATAATAATAATTATAATATAATAAAGAATTAATAATAATAATAATAATAATAATAATAATAATAATAATAATAATAATAATAATAATAATAGCAACAAACAACAATTATAATAATAACAATAGCAACAACAATAACAATCAAGAACAAAACAATAACAACAATAGCAATAACAAAAAACAAACAAATAATAATAACAATAACAGTAACAATAGCAATAACAATAGTAATAATAACAACAATAACAATAATTACAACAGCAAAATAACAACAATAATCACAATAACAAAAATAACAACACTAACAGCAATAATAACAATAACAAAGGTACCAAAAAACAATAATAACAATAACGATAACAATAATAATAACAATAACTACAATAACAACATCAATAACAATAAGAACAATTAAAACAACAACAATAACAACAACAGCAACAATAATAACAATAAAAATAATAATAATAATAATAATAATAATAATAATAATAATAATAATATTAATATTAATATTAATAACAACAGTAATGATAATTATCATTATGATAATAATAACACTAACAATTACAATAATAACAATAACATTAATAATAATAATAATAATAATAATAATAATAATAATAATAATAATAATAATAACGTAAAAATAACAATAACAGCAATGAGCACAATAATCACAATAACAAAAATAACAACAATAACAGTAACAATAAAAATAATAATAATAATAATAATAATAATAATAATAATAATAACAATAATAAAAAAATAATAATAATGATAATAATAATAATATTAATATTAATAATAACAGTAATGATAATAATGATAATAATAGCACTAACAAATACAATAAGAATAACAATTAACAACAAAAAATTTTAATAACAATTAACAACAAAAACTTTAATAATAACGTAATATTAACAATAACAGCAATGAATACAATAATCACAATAACAAAAATTACAACAACAATAATAATAATAATAATAATAATAATAATAATAATAATATCATATTAATAATAATAATAATAATAATAATAATAATAATAATAATAATAATAATAATAATAATAATAATAGTAATAGTAATGATTATAATAATAACAAAAACAACAGTAATAATAACAATAACAGTAACAATGCCAATAGTAATAATAACAACAATTACAGTAATAATAATTATAACAGCAAAAATGTAATAATAACAATAACAACATTAACAACAATAACAACAAAAGCTACAATAATAACAGCAACAATAATAAGAATAACAATAACAATTAACAATAACGGCAATAACAGTAACAATAACTATAATAATAATAATAATAATAATAATAATAATAATAATAATAATAATAACAATAACAGTAATAATAACAATAATAATAATAATAACAATAATAATAATAATAATAATAATAATAATAATAATAATAATAATAATAATAATAACAATAATAATAATAATAATAATAATAATAATAATAATAATAATATAATAATAATAATAATAATAATAATAATAATAGTAATAATAACAACAACTTAATAATAACAGTAAAAATAATAACAGTAACAATAATAATAATAATAATAATAATAATAATAATAATAATAATAATAACAATAACGATTACAATAAGAGTAACGATAACAACTACAATAAGAACAACAATTAACAATAACTACAATAGCAATAATCAGAATAAAAAATAACGACAATAATATCAATAATAACAATAACTAAGATAGCAACAATAACAATAATAACTACAACAATTAGAGTAACAATAACTATCAATAATCACAATAACAAAAATAACAACAATAATAGCAA